>JAMZAV010008956.1:0-26669 GCA_024449915.1 Sweltsa coloradensis | reverse complement strand
TTGCCTCACTTACCAGTTGGGCAGGGAACATTTAAATTTACAATGGTGAAATCCTGCCATAACCATAGTTAAACCACTGGTTTTCTCCTGCTCCTCATCCCTCCACCCATCCCACTCTTTCTCTTGTTTTCTTTCTTTTCTTTCTTTCATTTCTTCTTCCCTACATGAAGCCTACCATTTAATTTCTTATTTTAGTTACTTTTAGTTAGTTCCTTATTGTGTTTAATATTTACACATAGGCTACAACACACTCATGCCCAACATTTTGTATTGTATTAGTACTTGTTTCCCTCATAGGCAAATTATCATAACATTTTAGTATTATGCAGTTACCGCAAAAAGGAACTTTAAAAGTTAAGTTACTTAGCCTTCAAAGGGAACTTTTACAAGTTATAGTTCCTTCACACAGAATGGAACTTTTGAGTCCAGAAATAATAAAAGTTCCTGTTTAAAAGTTTCTTTATCAGATAAATTATGGTAGGCGATATTTTAGCCGTGTCATCGCGAGCAAATATGACAGGTCATCAACCGTAGTAATGCGGAATGCCTCCTAAAAATCAAGTATGCACGGAACAGAAAAATATTCACCACTTTTTTATATTTTTGTTTCATTAATTAATTGCATTTATTTCCTTTTTGAATTTTTTTACCAAAATTGTTGTTTTAAATGCATTGTTGTTGTAATATTACTACGTATTTCAAATACTATTTAATTAACTGTAGTTCATTGTTGTATCTGCATCTATAAAATTAGGATTTATTTAGTTGTCCTTTGTAAATCAGTTTCTTAACTGAATAGGATATAGTACATTAAATAAATAAATAAAATAAAAAAATATTCATTTAAAATCACCACTTCAGAAATTTAAAAGAATTTAGATTAAAATGGTAACTTGTAATCATTGTACGATTTTCCTTTCCTGCACTTCAATGAGAAATCACTCCTGATGTCATGTCTAAACCTCACTTTTGAATTAAATTTACCACCTACTAGATATGATAGTGAAAATCACGACTTTTCCCTCATCAAGACTTCCAAATTGATATTTCAGTTTTCTACTTCTATATAGCAACAAAATGTATGTAAAATACACAAAAACTACAACACATTCAGTATAAGTGGAATCATTTGCAATAAACAAGTTATTTTATTGCTCATTACATTGTCTGCATCTATAAAATTAGGCTTTATTTAGTTGTCCTCTGTAAATCAGTTTCTTAACTGAATAGGATATAGTACATTAAATAAATAAATAAATAAATAAATAAATACAAAAAAAAATATTAATTTAAAATCACCACTTCAGAAATTTGAAGAATTTAGATTAAAATGGCAACTTGTAATCATTGTACGATTTTCCTTTCCTGCACTTCGATGAGAAATCACTCCTGATGTCATGTCTAAACCTCACTTATGAATTAAATTTACCGCCTACTAGATATGACACTGAAAATCACGACTTTCCCTCATCAAGACTTCCAAATTGACATTTCAGTTTTCTACTTCTATCTACTAGCAACAAAATGTATGTAAAATACACAAAAACTACAACACATTCAGCATAAGTGGAATCATTTGCAATACACAAGTTATTTTATTACTCATTACATTAGTTGATTAGTACAGTAATAATATGATGATGACGCCACAAGTTGCTTTTCCGTCCAAATTATGAGTACAAAATTCAGATTGAAAATATGCTTCTTTATTATAACATTAACCAAGTCAATAGTATGCACATTAGATGTGGTAAATATCTTGTTAAGACATTTAAAAAAACAGGAAGAATATAAAACAAAGAGATCATATTCATGAAAAAATAACAACTATTCGGGATGAGCTTTCTTCTCGTGAGTGGTGAGAAGGGTCTTGGTGACGAAAGATTTTGGGCATACTTCACACGCGTACGGTTTGAGCCCAGTGTGGTAACGCTTGTGAATAATCAGAGTCGACTGTTGGGTGAATGACTTTCCGCAATGTTCACATTTATAAGGCTTTTCACCGGTGTGCACTCGCAGATGAACAGACAAGTACTTTTTAGCATTAAACGTTTTATGGCAAACATCGCACGAGAAGGGTTTCTCGCCAGTGTGCGTGCGACGGTGAACTTTAAGGGAACCTGGAGTTGACACGACTTTACCGCAAAACTCACATTTATAAACACGTTTGTCTGTATGGCGACGAGAAATATGAGATATTAAGTTTGCCCGTTTTGTAAAAGTTTCACCGCAAATTTCACATGTGCCAATCCTAGCTTTATTTGGATTATGAGATTCATGTGTGACAGCAAGTACTTTGGTGTGATACATTCCGTCACATTCGGAGCATTTAAATTTACGTTCTGCATGAATCTCCGAGTGACTTTTCAACCGTCGTTCAGAAGCAAATCCTTTGCCGCAGTTGTGCACACGAAAGAGGTATCAGATGAATGCACGTCTTGCTTGTGAGCGGTGATCCTATATCGTTTGTTAGATTTATAATCACACAAATCACAGTTAAATTCCTTGAGTGTCGAATGGGTCTTTATGTGTTCTGTCATCTGAGAAATTTGTCGTAAAACCTTTTTCACAGATCACGCACTTGAACGACCGCTCTGTCACGTGCTTCGACTTGTGATACCAAAAATCGCTTATACTCATCAAACCTTCTTTCCCAAATGGAACATTCATACTTTTTGCCACTTATGGTCTTTTTAGTAGGTTGTGTTCCAGACCTTTACCCACAGGTTTCAAAATTTAACATGGTTAAAATGCTCTTTGGGTGCATGTTTCAACTTGTGAAACTTGAATTGTTTGAGACTGTCAAACCATCTAGGCAACAGTACAGGTATACCTCTTGCGCCAAGGAATGTGAGAAACTGCAGTTTTTAAGTTCAGGAAAGTGGAAAATATTGTCGGCATGCTAAGCAAGAATAAATATTTTTTCCCAGGGTTTTATGAACTGGCAGGCCTCCTCTGTGAAATCAGTAATTGAAACACCTGGCTTCCCTATAGTTCCTGGATCCTGAACACTCTTTTGTACGAAAGTCGAGTGTTGTGTGGAAGGCTTAATGATTGATTGTTTTGTTGAAGAAATATAAACCAAAGGTAGTGCTTTCAGTGTTGACATCTTGTCTTTATAAAAATGACAAGTCCATGTTTTTTAACTTCTGGGAAGGTAGCATAAAAATTTGGGCATGCTAGACAAGAATAATAGTTCTGACCACGACATTTATAAAGACAAGCTTCCTTTGAAAATGAGTCGATCGTTTTAAATTGATTTTTCACCTCAGTTTCTTTATCATTTTTTGCAGTTTGAAAAAACCACTCGTGTTCACCACTAGGCGAGAATTCTGCTACAGGGGTTGATATATCGCTGGATCGTTTTGTCTCAGAGTTTGGAGCATTGGAGTGATTTGGTGTTTGTTTGTTAGTATCTACTATTTGGCCTTGTGTAGATATCTTCACAATGCCAAAGCTGTTTTGGTTACATTTCCTGCCACTAGTGTCATGAATGAGAGAATGCTTCTCAGCTTCAGAGAAGGTAGTTAATAGTTTGGACATGAAAGGCAAGAATACAAAGCTTTTCACTCAAATTAAAACTGATTTGCCGCTGCAACTGTCAGAGAGAAACGTGTTTTAATGTAAGAATGGAGGGTGCTTGTACAGTTTGCCTACCACCACCAGCCACATGATTATTAGTATGTTTTGAAGCTCAGCATGAGACTTGAACATTTCATGGCACAATTTACAGGTATAAAATGTTGCCGTTACTACTCTTTATTTCTTTCTTGTCAACGTGGGTTGCATTTTTCCAAAGCCCTTATTTCTTTGGTCGAGTGAAAAATCACATGTTTCTTAACGTCAGAGAAGAATGTGTAAACTCGTTGCAGACGGACAAGAAAAGCATGTTTGACCTTATCCTGGATTTGGGCATGATGTCGGTAACAAGGAATCCTTCCCACAGACTGCCCGCTCACAAGAAATCCAGCCACAGACTGTTGTTCTGGAATCTTGCCTCGATAACTTAAATTGACTCTCTATCAGTGGAATTGAATTGGGCATATGCTTTAACACGGAAACAAAAGGAATGGATTCCAATCGACTATCCATTTCCCATCTTCAGTTTTGTCCTAGAAAAGAAAAAAAAAATATTGTCTTAAAAGTCTAAATGACGGGACTAGTATATGAACACATACAACACTGGCATTAAGTTTATAACATACACAGCAATTGTTCCGATTGGAGACGGGGATCTGCTGACTAAAAAATCTCCTAGATTTGGAATGTTTGAATCAAATGTATGCAGATTAGGTAACGATGGAGTACAGAACAAGACGGCCCCTGCTTTTATGGGGCTGTTTTAAAGAAGCGATTTACGAAATGCCACCGGGCATGGGCAGTAACGAATTCGAATTCGATTCGCGGGTGTTAGCACTGTCCATACCCACTGATTGCTATATTCCTTTAAAAATATCGATCTTTTGGTTGGTTATCGCTAAATCGTCGATTGAGTCGGGGCCTGCAGGGTTGGCTTGGTCGCTTTAAATTTAAAGTCCCCCACTGAAAATCAGTTATATAACTGAGTGGGCAGACTCTAAAATAAAATTTATTTATTTATTTATTTTTATTTAAGGGAGGCATGCCTCTACGGGAGGGCCCTAGACGCATGATGACGTAATTAAGAAGATGCGGGCAATATGTAGAGTGAAAAAGTCCACTGTTTGTGCCAGCATTGCTCATGGGAAAATAAACATAACATTAGATAATCAACTTGATTGATGAGAGAAAGATGAACAGAAATAACATATGTGTGCATTATTATTAAGCTTTTTGGAACTTACAAGATAATATACATCCCATCATGTAGTTCAAATTAGATTTATAGTCCACGAAATATCGTGAGAGCTGGCGGCTTTTGGCGCTCATCAGGGGGTTGACTACTACAAGTTGTCAGGTATTGAAAGACTTGAGTGGACAGTGATCGGATCGTCCTCGCTACCGGGAGACTAAAACATCTTAACGAAATACGGTAAAAAACGGCCTAATTTGCAGTGTTTGAGTGCAATAATTGTTTTAATTCGAACGCGCATTTCTTTCATCTTTCACCCACTACCCTAACACCTGTTAAGACATTCTCAAAATATTGTTTGCACGATTGGTAATTAATTAATAAGCTATCTCACAATGATTAATTAGTATAGGTTTTACAAAAATCCCAGAAATCGCAATTATAAAAAATTCGTATGTTGCGATTTTCCAGAGTATCGGTGTTTATTAAAAGATGGGTTAATTTTAATAACGGGAGTGTCATACTAGAAGTCTCATTGCTGTCGGTGTCATCTTGCAGATTTACG
This sequence comes from Sweltsa coloradensis, assembly GCA_024449915.1. NCBI lineage: Eukaryota > Metazoa > Arthropoda > Insecta > Plecoptera > Chloroperlidae > Sweltsa > Sweltsa coloradensis. The sequence goes on along the minus strand of JAMZAV010008956.1, from coordinate 21,333 downwards.
ACAATGGTAACGTCGTTCCACGAGCCCCAAATTTGCATACGATTGTTCAACTTTTAAAGTGTGCGGTATACATTTCCGCCACAAATCTGACCAAATTTTTCTTCTTCGCGCCACGACTTCTGCATTTTTCCCATTTTGCATCACAATAAATCATCAAATATAAAAACCAAACATTCGTTCAATTTTTTGAAAATTGTTTTCCACCAATCGTCTTTACTTCAATCTACACATTCAAAGAACATGTTTGTCTAGTTTATAATAAATAAGTCGTAAAATTATCAAATGTTGTATTTGTAATTTTCATATTTATTTGGAAGTACTTTAATTTATTTTTGTTCATTATTATTTATTTTTTAAATGTATGTTTTTCTTAATTGCTGATTATCTTTGGGACCTTACCAATCGTTTTTAACTTTCAATCTACACATTCAAAGAACAGTTTGTCTAGTTTATAATAAATAAGTCGTCAAATTATCAAATGTTGTATTTGTAATTTTCATATTTATTTGGAAGTACTTTAAATTTATTTTGTTCATTTTTATTTATTTTTAAATGTAGTTTTTCTTAATTGTGATTATCTTTGGGGCCCTTTAACCAATCGTCTTTACTTTCAATCTAAAACATTCAAAGAACATGTTTGTCTATTTTATAAATAAATAAGTCGTAAAATTATAAAATGTTGTATTTGTAATTTTTCATATTTTTTGGAAGTACATTAATTATTTTTGTTCATTATTATTTATTTTTTAAAATGTATGTTTTTTTAATTGCTGATTATCTTTGGGCCCTTACAATCGTCTTTACTTTCAATCTACACATTCAAAGAACATGTTTGTCTAGTTTATAATAAAAAAGTCGTCAAATTATAAAAATGTTGTATTTGAAATTTTCATATTTATTTGGAAGTACATTAATTATTTTTGTTCATTATTATTTATTTTTTAAATGTATGTTTTCTTAATTGCTGATTATCTTTGGGACCTTACCAATCGTCTTTACTTTCAATCTACACATTCAAAAACATGTTTGTCTAGTTTATAATAAAAGTCGTCAAATTATCAATGTTTATTTGTAATTTTCATATTTATTTGGGAAAGTACTTTAATTATTTTTGTTCATTATTATTTATTTTTAATGTATGTTTTTTCTTAATTGCTGTTTATCTTTGGGCCCTTACCAATCGTCTTTTTTTCAATCTCCCACATTCAAAGAACATGTTTGTCTTTTTTAAATAATAAATAAGTCGTCAAATTATCAAATGTTGTATTTGAAATTTTTCATATTTATTTGGAAGTACATTAATTATTTTTGTTCATTATTATTTATTTTTTAAATGTATGTTTTTTTTAATTGCTGTTTAAATCTTTGGGCCCTTACCAATCGTCTTTACTTTAAATCTACACATTCAAAGAACATGTTTGTCTAGTTTATAATAAATAAGTCGTCAAATTATAAAATGTTGTATTTGTAATTTTTCATATTTATTTGGAAGTACTTTAATTTAAATTTTTGTTCATTATTATTTATTTTTTAAATGTATGTTTTCTTAATTGCTGATTATCTTTGGGCCCTAAGAGTCTTGCCCCCTCTCCCCCCCCCCCCCCCCCCGCGACAGCGGTCCCTCGACCGAGGCTGACAGAATGCGACACAAATGAGGAATATGTCACTAGTGTCAACTTTGTGCATCCTTCTTCTAAAAGCAAGCATGGCGTCAATGGTCAAAACAAACTCTTTCTGGCCCTTTCTTCACTGTCCCGCCGGGTCAGTGCTGACAATACGTTCGTCGAGCTCCCAAATTCAATTAACCACACAAATCTACCTCAACGTGTTCCAAACATAAAAGGATTTAACCCTTTGCGTGATAGAGAAAGATGGGAACCTAAGTGGGGCGTTGTCCGGTTCTCTCCCCTCAGCGAGTATAGGCGATTAACCCGTGCTAAATGTTTTGTAAGCGATAGCGCGAGAACCCCACCACGGACCGGAATTATATTCATACTGTAAGAAACTATAAACTTTTCCCCTTTTTGTGGATGTACATAACTTCTGTCTATCACAAATATTAATGACATTTGTTTTGAGTTGAAATGAGCTCTACATTTACACTGTTGCCAAACCTTCCAAACTGCTCATGAAAAAGCACGTAAAAAAATTTTGTCCGTGGCATCAGATAACATTTGTTATCCGACTTGCTTTGTGGCTACTGTGAGGTCACTGGGTTGTACCAGATTATGCATTACAATAAAATATCCTTTAATGTGCCACAAAATCTTGAATGCGTAGTAAATTTTTTAGCAACCATGGACAGGCGTGTAGTATGCGAGGATGCCACAACTGCACACAAACGTGGCTGCGTCTCGCTTAGGTTGCCGCCTCAGTCAGAGTACATTTGCGACAGCGCGCAAACATGGGTCCATTTAACTCATAATTTGTTTGAATTTAGGAAGCGTCATCGAGCAAAGTAGAAGCCATCATCTTCTTTACAGAAATTTTGCATTTGATGTTATTGGTTTAGATTTCTTTGCGCGATTCAAAAGATACGGCGAGTTACATTTTCGTACCATGCTAATTCTTATGGGCGCTGAGACCAGAGAGAACCAATTTCCTTCCCGCCTTCAAAACTTAGGTTCCCTATACGAAAAAAAGAGTATAACTAAAGAGAATAAATAACTTTTCAAAAAACCATGTTCTTCTCAATATATTGAGTTATATTATTCAGGATGGCCAAAAGATAACAAAATCCAAACTCCTAGAATAGGGTTAAAGTAAAATGTTCGTAATACACTTCGGGGATTCCGTAGCTACCTGACCAAGTGAACAACTTGTAAAACACTTAGCCAATACAAGAGGATTTAAAATCAAGATTTTTCCGCCCCGCTCTCACCATATTTCGTGGACTATACCTAGCATGTAGGCTTTTTAAACTGCATTGTTACTACTAGTCCACATAGTTTTATTTCAGATTTAATTACATGATCCTTAAATTGTATGGATATAATAAATCCATAGTTGGATGAGCGTAGCGAAGATTCCATTCTACTACACTGGAGAAAAAAATCCGGAATGTTTTTTTTTTCTTTTTTTTTGTATTTTTGTCTGTTTGTCCACACGGGTTCGGCTAAACCGATACTCCCATTGCGATGACATTTTATGGGGGGCCTTCGAAAACTCTGACTTAGAACTGCCACGTTTTGAGCCCAATCGGAAATTTTTTTCTCATGAAAATCGCAATTTTACGATTTTTTTTTTTTTTTTTTTAAATTTCTTCGACTTATAACACCGACATGCTTTATCCGATTTTAATGATTTTTGCATAGAACCTTTATTTTATGAATTAAGATATTCTTGCGAAATTTGAGCGCAATTGAAAAAATAATTATCATAAAAATCGAAATTTTACAGGTTTTTTTCTTTTTTTTTTAACAATTCTTTGACTTATCATGCTTTATCCGATTGAAATGATTTTTTCGCAGAACCTTAATTTTAGTGTTAAATTTGAGCGCAATCGAGAAATTATTTCTTATAAAAATCGCAATTTTTCGATTTTTTTTAACAATTACGATTAATTAAAAAAAAAAGTTTATTTATTTTATTTTATTTAATTTTTAAAAAAACAACTTAGGGAATGATTTTGCCACAGAACAACAGAAAAATTTGCTAAACACATGGCAGCCCCAATGAACCAATTACGCTCATCCAACAACGTGGCGGGACTTAAGCGTTTTCCTAGTATATTATAACCTGAAATAGAGTGAATGATTTAATTTTATCTTTAATTTTAGAAGTACTTCCCAAGAGTATATTTGAGTTATATTAATATATGTAGACTTATACATAAAGGTACAGAGGCTTACTGACCGTGGTAAACTAGGGCGCCGCGGGCCGCCAGTAGTTAGGGGGCCCAGTTTAAAAAAACTTAAGTAAAAAAAACAGTATTTCACCCTGTTTAGAAAATATTGTTTTTTTATTTTCGTTGCTAAATGACCGTTTTGTGAATTTTACGGTTTAAAGGTAAAATCTAGGGGGATATTTAGGAACTTTTAGCGTTCACAACACTACAACAACACACAAAAAACTACATTATTTTGCATTTTTGATTAACCCACAACTTTTTCTTTTAAAAACGCCACCAAACGCACTCTAAAAACCTGATTTTCAAATTTTCGTTCTGCGGCGCTATTTTTGGGAAAACTTTGCCCCCTAACCCCTCCGGGATGAAAATCCTGATGAGCCTATGAATGTGTGTATCTGTTAGGGGGCCTCTATAGAAATTTTGCAGGTGGGCCCATGAAAACTAAGTTCCGGCACTGCTTCCTGATGACTGCAAGCAGTTGGAAAATCAGAAAAATGGGAACTGTCACACTAACACTCACCAGTCCCGCGAGCTTCCTGACTGAACAACAGCTGACAAACAACAACAAAATGAACAACAGGTAGCAGGCGTGCTCTGCTCTGCCCCCCTTAGACTTAGTTCCATCTGCCACCACCACCGCAGCGCCCTCGTTGTACCCTACCATGCTAAGCTTTAGAAACTACTTTAATAACTCTACTCCCCGCTGAGTGATAAAAGACCACTAGTGGTTGAAACGATCAGCAACTTGTCTACTCATCTATTTGTGTCTGTGCAACCCACCCAACTTTTTAAGGTAGGTATGCTGTCGTCCTTCTGTACCTTTCCCCCACTGAAACATGTTTCTTCATGTCCCAGTTTTAAGTGTATAGACAAGGAGATATGTTAAATAAATGTACAGTTTTCCTGCATTAAGTACTCTGTTTTTGTTTAGCTAAAACCTTTTATTGCTATAACAAGGGTCGAAATTAAATGGAACAGAGGCACCTTTGCTACATTTCTCAAGCTACGAACAAAAAATGGTAGCCTTTTTCACTGATGAGAGTAACTTTTAGTAATTATTTTCTGTGCTACATATTACAAAGGGGTCTGGGTTATAAAACCAGCTTACCAATAATCTTCACCTTGAGTATTTCCCACAACAAAAATATGAAGGTTCTGATTGTTCTGTAATGAATTGAAATTATATAAGTTCAACTAGGAAAATGAAAAATCCGCTAAAACACAACCCACATCTGTCATTTAACATGAATAACATGGTTAAACTTTAGAATTTGGCAGCAAATAGTTAGTTTTTTTTAGAAAAAAATTAAAAATAATAATAAGCAATATCACTCAGTACACTTTGTTCAACATCATTTAGTTGGGTAAAGGAGGTATTTCCATCATCAACGAATCAAATATTAATGCTTCATAAACTTTATATATTATGTCAAAGTTAATTCTACGTTTTAGGTCATCAAAAACAATGTAGAAGCCTAAAATTTCCAAATTGCCCCAGACCACTAGTTTTCCCGAGTATCATAAAGCTTCCAAATTCGCATACTTCCACCTTTTTTCCAGAAAATATTGTGTTTGAAAGGAATGCCAAAAGGCTGGATTATGTGAATGACATAAAGAGATAGGGTGCCAACAGCTTACCTTAAATGGAGTAGGCACGCCGCGAAAGATAACATAAACACAAATAAATATATTTCGCGGTGCGGCTACTCCATTTAAGGTAAGCTGTTGGCACCTTATCTCTTTATGTCATTCACATTTTTTCCAGAAAAGAAATCATAAATAAATTAACACTTGAGAAGACATAAACTTTTTTGGCACATTTCACGGGAATGATGTGTGGGCCGTGGCAAGTACAGACCTTTGGTCCAAGATCATCAGTGGGAGAGCTTCGACGTGCTCTTCAATATGCTCTTCAGCCTGCTCTTCAATATCCTCCTCAACATGCTCTTCTTTGATCAAATCTAATTCTGGTACCAGGTGCTCGTGCTCCTTTAAAATAATCGCCACTGTTTGCTGTGGTGTGTGCGAGAACTCATTGCTCCTGGAATGAAACAATACTTTATTAGTAGAACAACTAGTACAAAGCTTGAATCTAGTACAAATAGAACCCTGAAAAAATATAGACCTGCCCTGTACCAGATCATATGTTCAGATAGAATAGGTAGTAGTACATATAACGCACTTACGCACACAAGTCAACGTTTAACTGCTGATTATGCCTGTAGGAAAATTTAAAGCATAATTCTGACGCAAATCATCTTCGTAGGGGACTATTGTTGTCTATCCATCTGATGAGTCCCAAGAAGGACACGTTGGGGATTAAGCTAACATTAAATTAGCTGCAGGCATCATCAGTATGTCCTAGATGAAAAGATGGTTGTGTTCAATCTACTACTTTTTATTTTATTTATTTATTTTTATTTATTTTTTTAACGTCTATCCTATTCAGTTAAAAACTGATTTACAAAGGAGGACACTAAATAAATCTAATTACATAGATGCAGAAACAACAATAAATTACATTTTCGTAAATATTTGAAATAGTAGCATTACAAACAACAATGCATTTAAAAAAAAAATTTTGGTAAAAAATTGAATGATATTATATGCATTCAATGAATGAATCAAATATAAAAAAAGGGTGGAGAATTGAAAAGAAAAGAAAAGAAAAGAAAAGAAAAGAAAAGAAAAGGAAAAAAAAAAAAAAAAAAAAAAACATTAAAAAAGAAAAACGAAAAGAAAAAAACTGATTTATTAGACGATCCCACTCAAACGAATATGAGGTTTCCCAAAATCAGGAACAGAAAAATCAGGGAGTATAATCAAACTTTCGCGGAAGAAACCACCGATCGCGAAATCTTTATTCTTGGGTTCAATCTTCATTTTTGTGTTCAAATCTTGACTCATATATATAATTATATCAGATATAAAATTATTTAAAAAATTTCATGTCAAACTGATCACAGCAATGATACAGGACACCTAAATCAAGTTGCAAGTTTCCATCATGGGCGGCAACCAGACAATCTAGGCAGAAAAATATAGTTGAAAATACATTGTTTATATCATTATCAAGCAATAATGAACAAACAAAGAGAAAAGAAAAAAAAAATCAATTATAAGGCTTATGAAGGTAAATTAACATTACACAAACACACAGACATAACTTACAAATAAATAGTAAAAAATAAATTTTTTGCTCTTTGATTCATTATCATTGCTTCAATTTTATTTTTTAAATTGTAAAATTTCCTAGATCAGTAAACTGGCTTCTAATATCATAAGAAATTGAATTCCAATAGGATCGCCTCTGTACATAAATGACTTTCTAAATGCTCAGAATTTAATCTAGGAACTTCCAATGAGTTTATTAAAGTAGAATTTCTATCACGATCAACAATTTAAAAATATTGGGTAGAATACCAAAAAACATACCTTTCAATACTTTGTATGTATTTACCAGCACGCTATACTTCACCCTCTCCTCAATCGTGAAACAATCAGACTGCAAATTTTGGTTCAAGGGAAATGAATCAAACAGATGGTCAATTCTCTTCTGGAGTACAACATACTCAGTAGAAGGTCTTACTGCCCAAACCACTAAGCAATAATCAAAAACAGAGTGAATATAAGAATCTACAAGTAACCTCAACATTCTCTCGGTTACAAAACCTCTTCATTCTACTTATAATTCCAATTGCTGATGAACTTTATTTACACACATATTCATAATGTTTCTTAAAATTTAAATTTACAATCTAAGAAAACTCCAAGATATTTAAATATACACTCTAAAAATTTAAAACTTCCCATTACAATTTAACGTAAAATGAATATCATTCATGCTTCTATCATTAGCCTTATGAAAAATCATAAAATTTGTTTTGCTATAATTAATACAAGTTCCTGATTTTTAAAAACCAATCATCCATCCTCTTTAGAATTTCTTGAAGACGTTCTTACGATCTCTTCGACATCCACACCTTCTAAATAAAAGACCAAGTCATCAGCATATAAGATATAATTGATGCCTCCCATTATAGTAGATATATCATCTAAAAAAAAAAAATAACAGGGGTCCTAATATTGATCCTTGGGTACACCAAAAAAATATATTGGAATACTTTTGAACTATATTTGAAAAGATTTATAAACATTTTTCTATTTAAAAAATAACCCGCCAAAATTGATAACAAATAAGGACTTACGTTAAACCGGGTTTTTTAATTTTATTAAAAGAGGTAAAAAAGGTACTGAATCAAATGCTTTCCTAAGATCAACAAAGACAGCTCCAACCTTACCATTACGTTTATCAATCCCTTTATAGAAAAATCTGTAAATGCTAGAAGGGCACTTTGCGTTGACCTACCTTTTCCTGAAACCATGCTGGTTTGCCCTTAAACTTTCAGATGCATCCATTTCATGTAATAACCTCTTGTGTAAAATATTTTCAAAAATTTTTCCCCTAAAATTTGGGGAAGAGTTGATATAGGTCGATAAGAATTCCTATTCTTTTTCCCCCTTTTACCCTTATAAATAGGCGTTACCCTTGCCAATTTCAGCTGTGTTGGGAAATCACCTACAAGAAAGAAATGGGAAATTAGATACGCTAATAATCCGACTATTGATGCCATTTCTTAAATACTATGCATGGAATCTCTTGAATTGTTGCAGAGCTTCTAATTTTAAGGCGTTTAATTGCTGAAATGACTTTTCATTAGTACTTTTGTATGCGGAAGATTCTCTGCTTCTCTTCTATTTAAATCTTTAAACTTACCAATTTCATTTGAAAAATCTACATCGTTCACAAAAAACTTTTTTGTAACAAACAGCACATATCTGGATTAGACGTGTAGGATACCCCATTCTCTGTCAATGAGCTATGCTACACTCTTTTTTTTCTTTGTTACCTGTCAACTTATTAAAAAACTGACCATAAAGATTTGAAGAAATATCATTATAAAAAGAAGACTTAAAATGCTCCCGTTAGAAAAACGAATAGATTATTTCCCTTATTTTTAACTTTCTTGTATTCCTCCCACGTTGACTCCCTTCTAAAAATTCTAAATTCTTTGCGCAAGTGGTCTCTCCTATGCATGGATTTCCTAATCTCTGCTGTTAACCAGGGGGGCTGGCTACCTTTAATTCTTAATTTCAAGGGGTGTGCATGTTCATTAGGGGTTCTACGACAAATTTTTTCAAACATTTCTAATTTATCATCTGCACTTACTGCCATACCAATTTGGTCAATGGACCACTAAGATATCTTCATCTACTTGCTTCCAATCAACATTCTTATAATTTCTAGTATTTACAAATTTAGGAAGAAATTTTTGCTTATTAATCTTACGAACACAATAAATTAATTCATGGTCACTTAATCCTACACTTAATACCTGACGAATAATATTTTCATTGTGATTTGCATAAAAAATGATCAATTAAAGAAGCTGACCTATTATTAACCCTAGTAACAGACTTTATCAATTGTACCAATCCATTTTGATCTAGTAAGAATTTGAAATTATTTACTGTAATGTTTCTTACTCCCAAAACAATGTTGAAAATCACCTAAAAAACAATTCATTTGCTTCCGATTTTAAATTATTTACTAAACTATCAAAACAATCTGAAAATTCTTCTAACTTTACGGTGGAGCTTTATAAACTGCTGGGAAAAATCATTGGCTTTTTCATTCGGAAGCCAGAATTTAACTGACTGCAACTCAACATCTATCGGAAATTTAACTTTACACTCGACTACACTTTACATGAAACTTCTCAGCAATATAAAAAACTAACCCTCCCCCTACCCTTTCACGATCAAATCTTAGCATTTTATAATTGTCAATAGAAATAAAACCGTCTGGAACAGACTCATCTAGATATGTTTCACAGCAAGCAAAAAATATCAAAATTATAGTGTCAAGAATAACTCTCAACTGATCTATGTACTTATCCAACTTAGTTATATTGAGATGTCCAAGCTTCATCCTTTTGGCAATACGCTAAAAACCCTTAGCAGCAACATCATTTATATTTGTGGTTCTTTACGACATCATGATTAAAAAGATTTGTCATGTAAATTTCATGTACACTTAGAGGGGGAAATAAACAATTCATACAATACCATCTCGTCGAAACTCTTCTTGTTCGGTTCTTCAGTTCATAGACATCTTGAACGCCCCATGAAGGCACTTTCTGCTATTATAAAATGATTATACACTTATTACATTCCCATGGTCCAATTATGAATCAAATGCCTCAATTGTCATATTTTTACATACCCGATGGAAAATATCTTCACATACGAGCACTCTAGGCGTTTAGTTGTTTTTCTCTTTTTCAAATTACATACGGTACAACGTTTAACCACTTGTTTAGCCATTATGAATGAAAGAAATTGTAATGTTATAAATCGAAAGAATATAATTCAAATTCCCTAGGCCCAATTCTGCTGTCAGAAAAGTAAACAATAATATTTTTAAGTTTGTTTATATAACAAGCGAACGTTCCAATTGATTTTTGACAGAAAAACAAAAATCAAATCCTTTTTTAAATATTTATTCTTAAAACAACTTTAGGGTATAAATTGGCTTCACAATGATACTTCAAAATAAGGGAAGGATTTTAATGTCCCAAAAACTCAAAAATATACTAAATAAAAGATTATTAAATGAGTATTTAAGCCTAAAGCTTGTCGTCAAGGTGCACACTGATGAAGACGTTTAAAACAAATCTAAATATGTTTAAATTCCTATAAAAAATATTAAATGAATTAAAAGTGTTTGCTCACCACACACACTGAACTCTAAATAACCTTATTGATGCAAAATCACTATCTGAAAAAACCCTTTGAATGCTTACAAATCTAGATTAAAACACAGGAGTGATTTTTAGGGGAACAGTTTTGTAAGAAAAACCCACACAATTGAGTAAAAAGACTGATTTTTCTGTAAATAATGAAAACTAAAACTTCCCTTCAATGTCACTCGTAGTATAATTCTAGAAGATCAAGATGCAGTCAAAATTTGATATTGGTTTCTTGTATTTCCGTGTAAAGATAGAAAATTATCAGGAGATTTTCTAAGCTTGGGCAAAATTGGAAAAAAGACAAACGCATTGTCCCAACCTTGAGCTATCCACTCTTCCAAAGCAATAACACAAATTCTTGAATTTAAAAAAATGTTTATTTCCACGTTCGTGTGAATGCAAGTAAAAAAAAGTAAATAAAGAATTTCAAAACTATATGGGTAAACAGATGAGTAGGCAATTACATAAAACCTTAAACACCTATCAAAGCCACGTATGTGTTAAAGGGCCCAGAATAGCTAGATAATAATTATTATAAGTATACATATTCTAACAAACCTACATGTTTTGTTTTTATGTACTTATCTACATGCTAATAAAACTTCACTTTACTTCAAATCTCTTCAAAGTCAACACATTTATCCAACTTTAACACTCCTACCAAAGTGACACCAACAAATACCAACTATTAAACACCTACCCCGATAGTCTTATAACTACCGATAAACCTTAAGATCGATAAACAACCCTTTTATTAGTTTAATATAATTTTGTTTGCTGTGCAACTTGTGTACAGGAATATTTTTACCCTGAAATTATAATTAAAGTAAAACCCTCTCTTAGTAGACCAAGCCCGCCTATTTCTTTTTCACGACTCTAGTAAAGATACCACAAATCCACTTTTGCCACACATCGATTACTTACACCACAGATAATATATTACACTTCCGTACCAATCTATATCTGCCCCTTACACTGCACTTTGAAATTAAGTATTTTATGTGTGCATGTGTGCAAGTGAAGTATAAAAAAAGGGTAAAACATAGAATTAAAAATTGTTCTTACTTTGGTTCAATATAATATACAAGTTGAATTCTTCTGAAATATGCACTATAACTACCTACTATAACTACAAATGTTAAAAGGATAATAGATTTTAATCGGCCATTAAAATGATGTGAGACAATTAACGACACATTAGTTTTAAAGTTAGTAGAATTAATTTTACAATATTTAAAACATTTTAGTAGATAACAACTATTTAATATACAACAAGTACAATGTTTCGGAAATTAAGAAAACTATTCCCGTCATCAGGTTATTTAAAAAACAAAAATCATATTATCCAATAACATATAAAAAAAATACATGTGCGTTTATTGTGAAATACTTATTACCCTTAGCTATTGTCATTGTTTTTTTAAAATGGTTTCTGTTTAAAAAATTAAAAAAATTATATATATAACCTGACAGGATTTTTTTTCTGAAACGTACTTGTTGTATATTAAAATGTTATCTACGAAAATGATTAATAATTAACAACATAAATGATATTTTATAAATGATAATAATACAGTAGATAATGCTAAAGCTATTGGTATATATATATATAGTACCTTCTTTATATATTCAATATCTTTAGTGAAGGTCATTTTGTCTTGCATGCATACAGTACCTATAAATTAAACTTACTCTAACACTCTTTTCTATATATTGAACATACTAATCACATTATAGTAATAAGAAGGGTTTGAAATTTTATAGAGCTATACAAGTTACACTACATTTACAGCCAAATAAACAATTCATCAAATTATTGGATAATTAAGCGAGCGTTTCCATTTGACTCCTCCGGAAAAAATAGTCACTGTTTTTTTTTGTTTTTTTGTATGCCTTGCCATAACGTTTGAACGGAGGTTCGGATTGAGTTGAAATTTGGACCATCCGCAAGCTTCGATCTGGATTGAAAGTTTTTTTTCAAACTAAACGCCGACAAAATCTGAGTTGGCCAAATCATTTAGAATGTCCGTCCGGTCACGAATATGACAAATTTTATTTGATCCGATAAGTAGTGTAGATGGAAATTACATTTTAACAAAAGTAACGTTACCATGGCAACGAAAAGTCCCACAAGATTTCTGGCCACTATGCACTGCCACCTAGAAGTAATCAAAATACTATCGAGGAAGCAGTGTATTTTTTTATTTGTTACCAAAGAGTTAAAATAGTTTTCCCAAGGAAATGATGTCAAGGTCCTCTAGATGGTGGTGAATTTTGTCCACAAAGTAAAGGTTACCCACGGGTTTACCCGAATACCTTGGCAATAATAAATAATATTGGAAACATGGTCCCGTGGACAGCGAACGTCGCAAATTTTAAAATTTAAAAAATGTGCAATGTGGGTCTAGATATAGCACGTGTTGATAACAATAACCTACAATGCATTCAAAAAGCACTTGCAAAGGAAAAGTGGTCCCGGGCAAACTAAAAACTTACAATAAAGCTCATCCATCAACGCGGCGGGACTTAAGCGTTTTCCTAGTTAAATATATTATGGAAAATTGTATTTCTTATATTTACTTTTTCACTTACAATTATTACAAATGGAAACACAGGGTTTTGTTTGTAATTATAAAAGTAATGTTAAGACTAGATCAACAGCAAATATCAACTATTATTTATTTATCACATTCATTATTTGTACTCACAGTAACCAGTCTACCTCAAGATAATTTGTTCATTAATGGCAAGTCCTGTATAATTAACATACTGAAATAGTAAACAAAAACTAACCTATACTTTACAGTACCACAAAAATAAAATACTGTGTGTGTTTTTCAAGTACATGACATGACATGACAGCCCTTTGCAATGTTTTTTATTTAATTAATTATTTAAAATAAAATAAACTTGATTCAATGTGCCATTTTCCGTTATTTAACTCAAAACAGTCACACATCGCTTTGTTACCTTCGTAGTCATGCACAGTCTTTTGACCACATTAACTCCGCTTTTATTGGCAAAGTGCTACGTTGATTTTTTAATGATAGTAATTTTTTGTATTTGTATATAATTTTTTAGTGCGTCTTAAATAAATTGTTATCATTTTTTATATGTAGTATACTACAAGGTAATAATGAATTTGGTAGTGATACCTGATAGTGATACTTCCTTTCCTTTCCGCTATAAAACCATATTTCATACGGGCAATGGAAAACTACAACAAAAAATTTTATGTTAGTAAAATGTTCAAATTGTGTAATTACTACACTGCATGTTGCGAATAAAGAAATATTATCCCTTAAATTCATGAAAATTTGAATACGTCTAAAAGGCGAGCGGGCGAGTAGTCACACCGCGGTGACCAAGCAACTGAAAGGACGATGTTTTTTGGGAAGTTTGACCATATACTGAATTGTGTACTGAATGGGTTTTCTTCACATAGCTATTTTGGGTAAAAATAAGAAGCTAGAGTACTTGCGCATTGGGAAAAAAGTTGAACTTGCGCATGGGAAAAACAATTTGGTCAAAAAAAACGTGTGCGACTCCTCGATTTTTTTTCCAGGTTGGATTTCTTAAATTTTGAATTGTACTAAATTTAAAAACAAATATGCACGATGTAAGAAGATTAATTTAAACAATTTTATTTTAAAATAAAACCTTGAATTTACGAGGTTTCAAAGAAGTAGAGTTTTCCAGCACAGTGAGAAGTGTCTTTGGAAAAAAAGATTTGGCATATCCACAGCGTATGGCTCAGTCCCGTGTGTATGTTTATGAAAAATGAGCGTGGATTTTTGTGAAACGCCTTTCCACAAAGATGCACTTAAATGGTTTTTTCCGGTGTAAATACGTTTTTTGAACGTTTTGAGGTTTTTGGTGGAGTTGAAAGATTGTTACACACGGAGCAGGGTAAGCTTTTCCCCGGGTGTGCGTTCGAACGTGAACCAAAAGAGACACCGGACGTCAACGCTTTGCCAAAAACTTTGCATTTGAAAACATTGTCACCGGTATGGGATGGGAAAAATGACAATTCAGGCTTTTCTGACAGTAAAAGCTTTTACCACAAAGTTCACACTAAACTTCTTGCCCCGATTGGGTATGTTTTCTGATGGACGTTGAGGTTTTGCCGGGCATAAAAAGCTTTTTCACAGCCCTTTGCACTTGAATTTTCTTTTCCCCTGAACTTTTTCAGGGTTTATTTAAATTCCTTGAGTGGGAAAGTTTTTACCACATTTATCACAAAAAAATTTGGGGTTTTTGATGTGAGCGACTCTTGTGTAACTCTAAACACACCTCGTGGTTGCCGGGTAGCTACTTTGTCGCATTTAAATCTTTTTCCCCCGAATGTGCTTCTATGTGAGATTTAAGTGAGCTTAGTCTGTGGTCTTACAACCTCACATTTTAAGCGATGTTTCCTTTTGTGCCATAACCATGCCTCTCTAATGCTCTTTTTCTTACAAACAAATTTTTCAAAGCACAAAAATACACCTGGAGCCCAAAGGGGTGACTGCTAATGTGTATTTTCAAATCAAAAACGTGGAAACAACTGAGGACAAAGTGGGCAGGAAAATATGTGGGTCGCACTTTTCATTTCAACAGCACTTCGAAAAGGCATTGGCTCCATGTAGTTCGTATTCCCTGTTTGCCAAAATTTAACAAAGAGCGATTTTTTTTCTGTTCTATTTAGTGACCACTTTGTGTTTGAAAACCTGAAGAAAAAAATGTAAAATTTAAACATGGTGAATACTGCAATCAATTTAATTAACTGCATATGCAACTTATTTTCCACGTGAAATTTATAACAAATATAATTTTAATACCGGAATTTTCCAAATTAAATTTTATTTTCACGAAAAAATTTAAAAATCCCAGTTCTGCCAAATTAACTTACTGAGGTTAACTTTATTAGAAAAGTAAAACTTATGCAAAAAAATGAACGTACATTAATTAAGTTAACCCCAGCTAAATTTAAAACAAGAGAACGTATTTGGGATTTTTTATTTATTCATGGGAAAAAAAATTTAACACTGATGATGAAGAGTTCAGGGCTACAGTCTGTATTTTTTTTTAAAAAAAAAAAATTGTAAAACATGTCATCAAAATAAACATATATATAGTTTTGTGTTTGGGTTTTTCTTTTGGGCCCCCTTGAATACAGAATTAATATAGAAGAGTTTCTCTGCAAATCAATGCCTTGATTTTAAGAATTTGACAAAAATTCGTTCAAAATTCCAATGAGAATAGAGCTACTGATGAATTTGTTGTGTATAAAATTGCACTCAATAAAGAGTCCCGGTCATTTATTTTATTTTTAAATACGTGTACCAAACAAATATGTCATATAGTGTTAGCCCTTATACGACAGGCAGAGCCATCCCGGACCAATTCACCACAAGGTCAGACAATGGACAAAAACTTAACCACTATTAAATGTCCATTTTGTTGGGTGTTGTTTAAAATAAGACACTTTCAGTAGACATTTTATTTAAATGGCATCAATTCTGAGACTGGCAAACTCACTGAAAGATTCTGCAATAGGTCTTGTATTAGTAACCAAATACATTATGTTTGGTAATTTATTTTTTAGATTGTAGCTTGTACAAAAAGTAAGACAAAATTAAAGTAGATAATAAGAAAGACAGTTGGAGTTGAAAGGTCTTTGTTCAAATAGGTAGAGAAAGGATGAAATCGAATGGACATGTGAGAAGAATTGATAGCAAAGAATACCAAGGGCACAATTTGAAAGAAGATGTATGAGAATTAGAAGACCGGTAGACCAAGAGCAGAGGGGCAATGAAGAAGCAGGAGACTGTATGAGGGCAGTGGGAGATGGCGTGAGATGGTGGGAATAAGCAACATAGGGAAACAAATGGACAGAGAGCATGACGGGCCGGGCAAGCGGAGCCTTATTCATTCTGTGTACCCAGGAACACCGGAGGCTTGAAACCCTCCAGGACAGACTTAAGCTGAAAAGTGAAAAACAAGGGTTTTGAAATATAAATATGGACGTGATTAATTCCATATGTTGATACATGACTCACGTGAAAACTAATCTCTTGATAGACCACTGAACACAATAAACACACAACCACAAACGTACACACTTACTTTATTATATTCTTATTGAATGATTACATAGACACAGATATTACATGACTAGGTTGGATAAAATAAAAGCACCAATACCACAGTAAAATATCTACATGTAAAACATTCTTGATTTTATGACTAGTGAGAATCAAAACCTAGGAGTGCATCTCTTAACAACTGAATAGTAAAAATCCCAACCACTTACACATTTCAAGATGCAAACATAATAAAGCTGTAATCTAGCATCATGCAAAACAAAGGAACTTTGAAACAAACATGTTGGAACTTTGAAACTAAAGCAAAAACTAGTAACTTGAAATCTGCTAGATTTCTTGTAAAAATAATTGTTTGTTATTTTAACATAGTGATTGAAATACCCTTTCAATAAAGAAACGGTCACAGCCGTTGAATTTGGTATGTTTATGATTTATGAGTGTGTAAACAGTTTAATAATACAGAAGTAATATTAGGTACCACATTCACATTCATTCGAACATTCACATTCACACGAACAACCACCTGGTATTTTTAAGCTTGCAAGAAGTTTACTAGAAAGTTCTTATATCACAATACCACACACATAATCATTATTAGGTATTTTAGACATTTATACAGAGAACAGAAGATATATGACATATCATTACATAAATAAAATACCAACAGGCATTTTTTAAGTTTTTATGAAGTCCAATAGAAGATCATATTAACAGTATCAATAAATCAAAATTAATATCACCTGATATTTTATGGTGAGTATAAAGTTTGATAGATGCAATCATAACACTATTCTATATTATTTGACTTGAAGCAAACATAAGCTGGTATTTTAGGCTCATTTAATTATTTATTTAATGTCTATACTATTCAGCTATAGAAATGATTTTCAAATGAGGACAATTAGTTTGAAGATACATACACACCAGTAGCCAACCGGTATTTTTAAGCTCGCATGAAGTTTATTAAAAGTATTGATACTACACATTTATACACAACACAAAAATACTTTGCAATTTTTAGTCTCTACGTGATATTAGCCTTGTATGCAATATAATGCCAAGTACTAGCATCACAACACTATGGGTACGTTCCGAATGATGCTCCTACGCGCCCACAACACCCAGACATGCCCAAGATGCCCGAGGTTTAACATTGGGCGTTACGGGCGTTGTGATGCGCGGCGGTGTATACGGAATGCTTTGGGCACGCCCAAGCATGCAAGTTAGCATCATACGGAACGTACCCTTAATAACAAGAATTTAATCCGGAACTTTTTGGCAAGTACAAAGCTCAGTACAAAGTATCCATTATTCCTTGCACATCACAAATCATCTAGGTAATATTTTTTGGCTTGTATGACGATCATTTGGAAGAAACCATTACTCGTTTAATTCTACAACACATCACCTGCATCTATCTGGCAATTTTTGGCTCGTATGAAATGAATCACAAAGTAGTGCCAAACTTATCGTATCACTTTCCCATAAATAGATTAGATAACACAAAATTACCTTGTATATTTCAGTTTATATTATATGAAGTTCATTTGGAAGAACTAATTTAATTTTCCCTCACATTATCAGTTATCACCAAACATATGGAATTGGTTGACCCTATGATTCAGAAGTACACCCAATATAAAATGTTCTCTTTTACCAAACATAGCACCAACATTAAATATTTCGATTCATGTGAGACATTTACCATAGCTTCTAGTAGCACTTGCAAATAAAACACCAACAATTTGGCATTTATTACTACATAACATGCAGAAAGTTAACTTGAAAACTAATCCACTACGATGATAAATGAAAGTTGAGGATTATCACACACTCTACATATCCTTTTTAGCTAATGTACACAATGCTTTATAACTCAGAGAATTTAATACAGTTGGACTAGCAGAATCTAGTTACCCGGTACTCAAATATATCCATTGAATAGGCCTATGGTTGATTACTTATATACAAAATGATCAATATCAACAACAACAAAATAATGATGATATTTTAGATTGATCTAAATTCCCAAAACATACAATTGATTTTGTTCTAGACCGATCTAAAGCTGGTGTATACATATAATATTTTAAAACAACACATATTAGTGTATTAAATAAACATATATGCTGCTTGGCTACTAGAACACATTCCAATGTGATCAATATGTAATCCCAAGTCTCGACAACTAAGGTAAGCTGTTGTCTATTTTCTTCTTTTCCCAACCACGTGCACTAATATTCTCGTCAATGTTTTATGGTAAATTGTCACCACATTATCAAAAACTGCTGGATTAAAGTGAACATGACAATTATACAAATACAACATTACACATACATAATGGAAATACCAATACATGAAAGTATTTTAACATCAATATACTGGAACTTATATCAGCCATCCTACTCAATACAATGTATCAAGTATGTAACACTGAATTTGAATCTAAGTATTTGCAAAATATCGGAAGTTTGCACACTGAATATCAGGAGTGAATACTAGCAGTACGGTACTAAGGTACTGAGGTAATACTGACAACTGTATATGAATCACAGAAATAAATTTTCTTTTTTTAGACAAAAAGCAGTTGAAGTAAAGACATGAAAATAAAACCATCACAATGGATCTGAACTTTTAACACGTGGCCATTGTATATGTACAAGTTTCTACATCTCGGATGCACACGCACAAGAGTGCCAATAATGGTGAATGCATAATAATGTGACACTACGTAGTATGAAGTTTTCATAAAATTCTATACTGGTGTGATTGACTTTAGAAAACAATTAATGCGGAAGTGTAAATGTTTTGCACATAAAACCTCTGTGTGTGCTTGAGAACTAAGAAATTATAAAAAAGATTAACATCGAACAAAATTTGGTAGAATATAATACTGATGATTAATCCCAATGGTATTTAGGCAGACTAGTCTTTATTCTGCTAGTTCACAGCCAGCCACACATAGCTCTTGCCACCAGTTGAATAATTGTTCAATTAAAGCAAATACAAGTAAATTAGGGAAAAACGGAGCTTTGGGAAAAACCCTGAAAATATTCGTCTGGAATGATAATCGTTGGTTTACTTTAAATGAGTTTTCACATGAGTATTAAGAATGTCTTTGGTCACAAATGCTTTTGAGCATATCGTACATTGGGGAACGGTTTGTATCCGGGTATGGTATCGATATGAACAGTAAGTGTCGACTGGTTGGCCTGAACGACTTGCCGCAAAGGTCGCACGTGAATGCTTCTCCCGGTGTGCGTGCGTTTGTGAACGTTCAAGTTCTGGTTGAGCTAAATTTCTTTTCACAACCTCACAAGTGTAGGGCTTCTCCCCCGTGTGTGTTCGCATTTTGAACGAGGTGAGAATCCCGCGATGTCAATACCTTACCGCAAACTTCACATTTAAATACATTTTTACCAGTGTGGGAAATCGATAATGAACACGCCAGGTTTTTCTACAGCAAAACTTTTCCCCCCGCGCAAATCGCACTGAAACTTTTTTATCCGATTAGGGTCATGAATCTCCTGATGGAGTTAAAGTTCACCTTGGGAATAAAAGGTTTTGTCACATTCCTTGCATTTAAATGTCCTTTCACTGTGTATTACTTTATGTTCATTAAATAATGACTCTGTAGAAAAGTTTTTTCCACATTTATCACAACCAAAATTTGTGACCGGATCATGTTTACGACTCTTGTGCGATTCAAAGGTTGCCTCACGCTTAAAGGTTAAGTCACATTTGTCGCAAATTTTAAAATTTTTTTTCATTTGAGTGGGTTTCAACAATATGATTTTGTAACGTTACCTTTAGTTTTAAATGCTCTTTGGCAAATGTCACACTTGAAACGACGCTCTCCTTGTGCACTAAAGTTGGACTACTCAATTGCTGACGGTTTTTTAAAACTAAGATCACACAAATAGCCAAAAAAACTTTTTACGACGTGTTGAACTTGTAGCATCTGGTTTGTTTGAATGAGAAGATTGGGAGAGTGTGAAATGTTGATATCATTGAGTTTGGCTTGAATTTCCAAATTTTTACCGTGCATTGAACTATTCCCAACCTTTTTTTGAATGAGAAAATTGGGGGGAGTGTGAAAGATCAATATCATTTAATTTTGCTTGCAATTCCAAATTTTTTTCCACACAAGTAACTACTTCTTCTTCATTGTTTGCATGCAAAGGGTTCGTTAGAGTTTGAAAATTTTGATGTCATTAAGTTTGGCTTGAAATTCCAAAATTTTTTCCCCGACATTGGACTATTACCCTCTTTTTTGTTTGTTGTGGGAAGATTGGGGGGAGAATGAAAGATTAATATCGTTAAGTTTTGCTTTATATTCCAGATTTTTATCATGCATTGAACCACCTTCAACTTGTTTGTCCTGAATGAGAACTTTGGGGGGAGAATGAAATTGATATCATCAAGCTTAACTTGACATGCCAGCTTTTAGAATCCACTTCCAATTAAACTTTCTTCAGCTTCCGTATCAAAGATGAACCGAGAATGGACGAGTAAGATGTCCGACAGATCATCGTCACCATGCATCCTGAAAAAGATGTAGCAATACAAATGGTATCCATTCAGA
>JAMZAV010008955.1:0-27450 GCA_024449915.1 Sweltsa coloradensis | reverse complement strand
CGTTTAAGTTAAGGTCGTCAACCGTTATAGGTACAACTGCGCCAACTCAGTCTAAGGGGGACATGTTGAGGACAGACCATGCTGGTGGGTTGGGGGGGTTCTCTAGTCGTTGTCGTCATCGTCTTTGTCATAGTTCGTGTTGTCATGGTTGTCGTCGTCGGAAAGGTCGTTAAGGGAAGGAGAAGAGATCCCCGACGACGAATTCCAGAGCTCGTCTCTAGTTTCGGGGTGTTTGTGTATAAGTGACTCCCTTAATTTAAAGCTGATGTTTGCGAGATTGACTTTATCTCATTTCCTCGCCTTTTACAATAAGCAGAACTATGTTCTGAGCTTAATTCCTCGGACCCAGACGGGCCCGCTCTGGTTTAGTTGATTGGATTGGTTATTTGGTGTAAGAACGCGTCAACCGTAAGGTCATAGTACCACACCCATGTTCATGTTTATTCTATTAAAGGTGCGTCAACCGTAAGGTCATAGTACCACACCCATGTTCATGTTTATTCTATTAAAGGTGCGTCAACCGTAAGGTCATAGTGCGTCACTCTAGCCTAGGGGATATGGGAATGAAATTTCCATTCTGGTCAGAACCTGCGATGTCGTCAAGGGAATAGGAAGAGATACCCGACGGACTGCTAAAGCTCGCCTCTAGTGTCAGAGAGCTTGCAATTAGAATTATTTCACATTTTAAATACTTATAATTATCAAGGAAATGCTAGAGCAATCATGGAAACTGTACATACTCAGTTTTACTCATTATAACGACAATTTAATTAAAGCAATTCAATTAAAAAATCTATGGTGCATTTAAAAAATCCGCTTAGTTCTGCGATCAGACTTTTAGTATATAATCAACTTATCAGCAATGATAAAATAAATTATAGAATTTATTTTGATGTGAAGACATGATCAGCATCTAGGGCGCGCCAACCGGTAAAATAATTGTGTGCCATCCTTGATATTTTAAGTAAAGAAAAAGTGTGTTTCAAATTATGATTTCGTTTTAATTCGGTCTCTTCATAATTTAGATTTTTTTAATGAAGTCGAAATTATTTAATAAAACGAGTTATTCTGTGATAAAAAAAATTAAAGAGTAAATGTGAATTAAGTGATGAAAGAAAATATCATGAATCTGTTTTACATCCCAACCTTGTTGATATGAATAAGAGAAATGTTGTATTTGCGCTTGAAAACCATTCGTTCCTAATGTGGCTGTTTGCGTCTGTGCATTAATATATTATCATACTATTTTATACGTACACTAGAAAACGCTCAGTTGGACGCGTTGATAAGCGAGCACGTGCTATAGCTAGACCCAAATTGCACATTTTTTTTAAATTTTAAAATTTGTGACGTTCGCTGTCCACAGGGCCATGTTTTCAAAATTATTTATTATTGCCAAGGTATTTGGGTAAACCCGTGTGTAAACCTTAAATTTGTGGATAAAATCCACCGCCATCTAGAGGACCTTGACTCCTTGGGAAAACTATTTAAACTCTTTGGATACAAAATAATAGACTGCTTGGCCTCGAAAGTATTTTGATTACTTCTAGGTGGCAGTGCATTAGAAACTTCGCGCGTCTTTTCGTTGCCATGGCAACGTTACTTTTGTTATAATGTAATTTCCATCTACACTACTTATCGGATCAAAATAAAATTAACATATTCGTGACCGGACGGACATTCTAAATGGTTTGGCTATCTCAGATTTTGTCGCCGTTGATTTTGAAAAAAAAAACTTTCGATTAACTTTAATGTAACTTTTTAACTTTTTGAACGATTTTGCCACAAAACTAATGGCATTCAATCGAGAACGAAGCTTTCGGATGGTGAAAATTTCAACTCGATCCGAGCCTCCGTTCGAACGTTATGGCGAGACATACAAAAAAAACAAAAATCAAAAACAAAACAAACAAAAAACAAAACCAGTGACTAATTTTTCCGGCGAAGTCAAATGGAAACGCTCGCTTAATTATTCAGTGTTTGTTGTGGTTTTAACTAATCCAATAGGCACTGGCTCCTTGTTTGATTATTATCAGGTCTGCAGGGTAACACTCGAGGCTCATGTTAACGCCCCTCTTGGAGAATAACCCTAATGTTGTTCGCCTGTCAGAGCTCGCCTCTAGTTTCGGAAAGTGATATAATATTCTCCTACGTACTAACTGATGTCTGCGAGATGGACTTCGTCTCTTTCCTCGCCAGCTACGATTAGCATGCAGAGCCATGCTCTGGGCTTAATTCTACCCCGGGCCCAGACGGTCGGGCGGTTGCCAGGGAGGCTAGCATGTTAGTCACCTACAATTCACAGACTTACATGATGACGACGTGAGAAACTAGGGCGCTTCAACCGGTTAGTTCTTTTGTGCCACCTGTGATAATTGTAAGTTAATGAAAGAGTGTATGGCGTGTAAGATTAATTTTATTGTTTTTTTAGTATTAAAAAAAATAATGATGAATATGAAAGTTATAACCCAGGAAAAAATATTTATATGAATTTAGAAAGACATAAAATGAGTTTGATGTGTATTTAATTTGGTTAAATTAATTAATTAGTATGGAAGATTATGAAAATTTGGTGAAGTTATCGTATGTTCGAAGTTCTTTATATGATTGAGAGTTCGAAAATGTTCGCAAGGCATCATATTTGGTACACAGTCAAATCTTTGGAACATCCTATACTGTTACGTATACAAAAATCACATTCTCATACAAGCACTAAAAATAAATCATGAAAAATATTAAGTTTATTTTTGACGCTCGTGCAATATATTTTATTATATTTTGGTATTGATTATTGAATTCAACATGGATAATTCCTGCATCATTAAGATGTATTAAGTTTAAGGGCGCGTCAACCGTTAGGTCAATGCGCCACTCTAGCCTAGGGGTAGTATGAGGGAAGGGAGCGTTCATACTTCACGCTCGTCATCGTCGTCGTCGTCGTCGTCGTCGGGGTGGTCGTCAAGGGAAGGGGGAAAGGTCTCAGACGACGATTGCTAGAGCTCGCCTCTAGTTTCTAGTTGATGTTTGCGAGGTGGACTTTTCCTCTTGAATCGCCTTCTACGATTATCAGAGCCTGAGCTAATTCTACCCCAGGCAAAGACGGTTTTGGTTTATTTGGATTAAGGACGCGTCAACCGTTAGGTCATAATGCATCACTCTAGCCTAAGGGGGGTGGGGGGGAGGGGCCCATGCTGGTCCAGAACCAGCCACAAGTAAGGGGAGGAAAGGGGGGTTTCTCACGTCGCGGTCGTCATCGTCTTGTCATCGTTCGTTGTGTCATTGTCATCGTCGCCGGGGGTGGTCAAGGGAAGGGGGCAAGGTCCCCGACGACGATAGCCAGAGCTCGCCTCTAGTTTCGGGGAGTAAGATACTCCGCTCTTTCTAGCTGATGTTTGCGAGGTGGACTTTTTCTCTTGAATCGCCTTTTACGATTAGCAGAGCCATGCTCTGGGCCAAATTCTACCCCGGGCCCAGACGGGGAATCCATGCTGGTCAGAACCAGCCTCGAGTAGGGTCGAGGAAAGGGAGGTTCTTACGTCGTAGTCGTCATCCTCAAGTAGACATTGATTTTATACTGTTGGAATCTATGAACTGGATGCCGAGGTTTATCTACGACGTCGTTAGATTCTAGGGCGCTTCCACCGGGTGTGTTGCTTGCGCCTCCTGTGCTAACGAAATTAATGAATTAATATGTGGTTTTTTTTTAAAAAACTGTTTAATAATAAGTTAAGGTTTAAAAGAAAAGAGTATGAACAATTTTTGGTTATTTAAACGTTATTTGGATAGAGGGCGCGTCCACAGTTATTTCTTTAAACCATCTCCTAGGGGATGTGGGGAGTTGCTGGTCAGAACCAGCAAAGGGTGAAAGGGAAGGGGGAGGAAATGAGGGGTTCTCACATCGCGGTCTTCATCGTCTTTATTATTGTAAATGTTGTCACGGTCGTCGTCGTCGGTGAGGTCAAGAGAAAAGGTAGAGGTGTCCGACGACGACCGCTATAGCTAGCCTCTAGTTTGGGGGAATATACAACCTTACGTTAGCAAGTTGGGGTTCATATCATTCTTTGCTTTTACGATTATTTATTTGAATTTACAAAAATAAAGGTGTTTGATGTGTATTAAAATTGTTCGAAAAAAGTTTACTTTGAATGTGCAACATAGAAAGTTTGTAGCTGTCATCATATGATAAAAGCTCTTCATACATTGATAAAGATGAAACTGCGATTAAATGTTCAACACAGAAATATGAAATATTGTCGATCTTCGAATGATTTTTTTCACATTTTCTAACCCTGTATGAAAATAAAAATTTGTTATTTTTGACATTACTTAAATACCTATGATTACGTTACTTCAGTTGTAATTTTCTTGCTAAAAATAAACACTATTTATTTATTTATTTTTATTTATTTATTTATTTATTTAACGTCTATCCTATTCAGTTATAAAAACTGATTTACAAAGGAGGACAACTAAATAAATCTAATAACATAGATGCAGAAACAACAATCAACTACATTTTCGTAGATATTTTAAATAGTAGCATTACAAAAACAATGCATTTAAACACAACAATTTTGGTAAAAAAATAAAAAAAATATATTATATGCAATTAATGAATGAATCAAATATAAAAAAGGATGTAGAATGAAAAGAAAAGAAAAGAAAAAGGGGGGGAAAAAGGAAAAAAGAAAGAAAAAGACAAAGAAAAAGAAAAAGAAAAAAAAAAAAAAAAAAAAAAGAAAAAGAAAGAAAGAAAAAAAGAAAAAAAAGAAAGAAAGAAAGAAAGAAAAAGAAAAAAAAAAAAACATTAAAAAAGAAAAACGAAAAGAAAAAAACATGTGATTGAGAGAGATTAAAGTGTGTGCCTTCAATTGCATTTTAAGCAGAAACAAGGTCCAAGGATTGAATAGTTCCTTCTTTGTTTAGTTAACTTAAATTATGGGCGCGTCAACCGTTAGGGTGTACTAAGGCGACACTCTAGATTAGGGGTTGTATCATTGAGAACCCTGTGACTCGAGAAGTAAGACGACGTGAGAAACTGCAGGGCGCTTCAACCGGGTACGTCATATTGAGCCGCCTGCAATATTGTAAGATAATAAATAGAGGTTGTTCTTGCTTCAAGTTTAAATTAAATATAACAGAGAAAGTGATAATAGGTTCGTATTGTGTTTGTGTATGAAATGCGAAGATAGTTTGTCGACGTTGTCCATTATGTGAGAGAAGGTCTTCATGTGATTGAGAGAGATTAAAGTGTGTGCTCTAATAATAATATCAGGTACATTCTGCCGCATATGTCGCATCCCGGGAAAACAATCTTTTACCTTTAAATGCAAGACTCGTGAGAAAGAGTTTTATTGTTTACCATCTTACTATCTTTGCACGGAGCTGAAAAGCCGCAACTCTGCGTCCCGGACCGTTGCGTTGGCTACAGCGGAAGTACGCGACTCGTACGACGACACGTGTGGCGAATCTAAAGAAGAATTTATGAAGAAGCTCTTGGACTTTCCCTTCACAACAATCCCGGAATTTTCAGGGGTTCAAAAACGTGACGGGGCCCACAGAATGATGCTCAAGGATAATTAAGGCGAACAATAGGGTCAATTTTGGGGACGACGACGACGTGAGAATCTGGGGGCATTTTTAACCGGTAGGGCTTTTTACCCGCTTTTATATTATTTTTAATTTTTAGTATTTTTGGATTAAGGCCGTAAAATGTTATTTTAAATGCACCACTCTATCCTATGGGGGGATGTGGGCAGGAAATCTCATGCGGGTTGGGGGGTTTCTCACGTCGCGGTCGTCATCGTCTTTGTCACGTCGTGGTGTCATGGTCGTCTTGTTGGGGGGTTTTCAAGGGGGGGGAGGGTCCCCGACACCTCCCAAGGCGCGGAATGAGGATGATAAGACCAAACTAACGAACTTTGCAACGAGTATCACGGGGCCAGTGAAATCTTACCGCGCCTCGGATATCATTCATAAAAAAATGTTTTGGATTGAAACCAAAACTTTAGGAAAAAAAACACCGTTTGTCGCAAGGAAGATGCGAAACTCGTTGTATTGGTTTCCATTCCCAAAAACTTTGATATTTGGGAGAGCAACATGGGAAAGTAATACAATGGTCGTACAGTGATTCATAGACGTGAAAATAGGGCGCTTAACCGGATAGGTATATTTCACCGCCCTGACTTTCTTCAAAGATTTTTGAAGCTTTTTTTTTTCTAGTTTTTAAAAAAAAGAAAAGATAAAGGTATTTGTTGATAAAAATGAAAGTTTCTAATGATTTTTTTTTGAATTTTAATGAGGATTAGAAAGTTTTTCTCCGTTGGATAAATATGAAAATTTTCATTGGGTTTGGGAGAAATCTAGTTTAAATAAATAAAAAAATAAATTTTTTTGATTTGTTTTTTGGATTAAGGGGCCAACCGTTTTGGTCATAATGCACCACTCTAGCCTGGGGGGGGGGGAGGAGGGGCCCATGCTGGTCAGAACCAGCCAGGGGTAAGGGGAGGAAGGGGGGTTTCTCACGTCGCGGTCGTAATCGTCTTTGTCATCGTTCGTTGTGTCATTGTCATCGTCGCCGGGGGGTCGTCAAGGGAAGGGGGCAAGGTCCCCGACGACGATTGCCAGAGCTCGCCTCTATTTTCGGGGAGTAAGATACTCCGCTCTTTCTAGCTGATGTTTGCGAGGTGCACTTTTTCTCTTGAATTGAATTGAATTGAATTGAATTGAATTGAATTGAATTGAATTGAATTGAATTGAATTGAATTGAATTGAATTGAAGCGACCAAGCCAACCCTGCAGGCCCCGACGCAATCGACGAGTGAGCGATAACCAACCAAAGATGCGCAAGGCATCATATATTGTACATTCGGGTTTAAATTATCAATCCGTTTCTCGATTTACGTCAGACATGTATATAAATGTTTAAGAGAATCAAGAGTAAATGAACAGAACACAATATTTGACAATACTGATTGTTAGAAAGGGACAATTGTTTACACTTTTTAAGCAAACCAAACACACCCTGTCGACGCTGCCACCACCGACGAGCGAGCATTGTGAAAGCACAAACCGGTATTTTAAACAGGAAACACCAACTCAAATTGGTGGACACGATTCCAACCGCGGGCGACTCCAGTATCAACAAAGATAATAACAGAGAGAACCAAGCCAACCCTGTCGACGCTGCCACCATCGACGAGCGAGCTTTCGCATTGAATAAAATTGTGTCAACAGGGAATCTTCAGCGAAATACCTGGTGATCGATTTTCGCTGCTTGAACGATTCTATAATTATTGCATTATTGATATTCGAGACGATGGGTGGTGATAGTTGAGGTTGCAGGACAACCCATGCCTTATGCGGGACACGAACCCGCGACCTATCCGTGTCAAACACATAAGAGAGACTTTTTTTTTGGGGGGGGGGGTAATTTGGATTAAGGACGCGTCAACCGTTAGGTCATAATGCACCACTCTAGCCTAAGGGGGTTGGGTAGGAGTAGCCCATGCTGGTCAGAACCAGCCACGGGTAAGGGGAGGAAGGGGGTTTTCTCACGTCACGGTCGTCATCGTCTTAGTCATTGTTTGTGTTGTCATGGTCTTCGTCGTCAGGGAGCTCGTCAAGGGAATGGGGAAGGATCCCTGACGACGACCACCAGAGCTCACCTCTAGTTTTAAGGCGCTAGCCATTAGAAACACTACACAATTTAAATAATAATTTATATCGAGGAAGTTCAAGAGCAACCATGGAAACTGTACCTTCTGGATAAAATCAATTATTACGTACAAAATAAAGCTTTTCCATAAAAAATCAAGATGCATTTAAAAAACTGCTTAGTTCTGAGAAAAGACTTTTAGAATAATCAACATAATAGCTTAGTTTAAACATGTGGTATATGTTGCTATTTAAGTATCAGCGTATAAAATCACGGCATGATCAGGATCTAGGGCGCGTCAACCGGTTAGGTCATATTGCATCATATTTGCTAGTGTAAGTCAATAGAGTCCGTTCTTGTGTTCAATTGTTTTGAAAGATTTAATAAAAATAGTTTATTTGGAATAAGGACGCGTCATCCGTTAGGTCATAATGCATCACTCTAGCCTAGGGGATATGGGGAGGAGGGTTGGTGGAGGCGCCGGGTAGAGTAAGAAAAGTTTTAACCCCATAAGAATAGCATTGTTGGTGGAGGCGCCGGGTCCTCACTTCTTGATTTTATTATTTCTTCGCTATACATCGAGTTAATATTACAGAGGGTGGAATATTGTTGTGAACATATTTTTAAGTGTAGTAAACGTGACTGTGCATTTATTAATTGTGTTTCAAATATGTAGGTTTGTGTACTATAAGCAACAAATCGCATCTCTGTACAAAAATAAAGGAAATACTTTTTTTGCCTTTTTCTTCGACATTCATTATATCCTGGCATGACCACATTCAGTGCATTGGTTTGTATTCAATCCTGTTAATAAACTCACATGGGCAGTGGAAGACGCAAGCATTATAGGCAACAAACCAATCGGCATAAAATATGTATGACTAGGTCGCTTCGCTAACGCTTTTTCCAGTCGCGCTGATGGATGAGCTTGTATGGTTGATTGACGTTGCCCTAAAAGTACGATTTCTAAAATAAATTTTTGTAAGATTGTCCCTTAGCTGCGCCAAATAACGTGTTTGTGGTTCGCCGCACAAGAACATTGTGTGCAACTGTTTTTTGTAACTGATCATTTATTATGACACCTATATAGTTGGTTTTTAAAGTCCCATTGCTGGTCAGAACAAGCCTCCGTAGGGAGAGGGGGAAGGAAAGGGGGGTACTCACGCAGTGGGTGTCATCGTCTTTGTCATCCTTTGTGTTCTCATGGTCATCGTTTTCTTAAATTGAGATTATTTGGATGTAGGGCGCGTCAACCGTTCGGTCATAATGCTCCGTTCTATCTAATTTTCTAGGGGATATGGGTTGGAGTGGTTCATGCTGGTCAGAACCAGCCACGGGACACAGACATGGTCACTCAAGAACGTTTTGTTCAGCGAGCTACACCCGAGAACGGAGGCTATCACGAAACCACCTCTGAGCGGCTCAGCAGCCAAATCAACGCAGAAGTGGGACCTGTACGATGCTATGTCTTTGTGGATTAACATATTATACAAAAAAGGTGAATAGGTAGTCCTAGGACCAAGGAATTATATGTTATTTTTTAACTTCATTCGCACGTAAATGTTTTAAAGTTCTTCCCGGCACCTCCACCATTGGATTGGTGGAGGTGCCGGGTCTCGGCGCGTATGAAGAGGACTGCGCGAACGCTTCGCACTGCACAAAAGTGGCAGTATGTGTCTTTCAATAATTAATTGGCAAATATATTTTAAAAGTTCAGCTTTAACATTTTGAGTCAGCTTGGAATCAATATATGATCGAACGATAAACTGCCAGCTCACATTACTTGATCTTGTTCTAGCACAACATCAAACATCAAATCAAATCCTAAAAACCATGTCTGAATGGGTCTGAGTTTTATTTTATTTGGATTAAGGGCGCGTCAACCGTCAAATCATAATGCGCTACTCTAGCCTAAAGGGGTTGTGGGGTAGAGTAGCCCTTGCTGGTCAGAACCAGCCATGGAAAGGGGGAGGAAATGAAGTTTTTAACGTCGAGGTTTTCATCGTCTTTGCCATCGTTTGTGTTGGCTGGTGCTGCTTTCAATCAGGACGACGTGAGAAACTAGGGCGTTTTAACCGGTTAGATCATATTGGCGACGCCCCTGATATTCTAAGTTTATTAAATGAGTTTATGGATTTTTTTATGCTTCTAATAATATTATTTTTTTAGTTTATAAAAAAACATGAAAATATGAACCGAGGAAAAATAAAGACGAGGAATACACATAAATATACACATAAATATACTTATATAAGAAAATAAAAAATAAAAATACCGACGCCAACCTAGACATTTTAAAGAAATCATTTAATTGGATTTAAATAATCGATTACGATTTTGACAACATAGGCGGCTAATTTGTTTTATATTTAAATTGCAATTGCAAACTAGTTCATTGATTTATTTTTATTTTCGTCAAAAGGTTTAACCTGTTTTGTTATTAATTGAGATATCTTTAAAATGCGTTTCTATTTTAGAAGAGGCGACGCAGCCGGCTGCAATGGTACCGGAGATGTGCATTGAGATTAAATACATCGAGAAATCTAGGAAATTATGCTGTACATAGGACGCGGGCGATACACGTCAAGCGTTTAGTTTTGTTGCACGTCAACAGTTAGGTCATAATGCGCCACTCTAGCCTGGGGGATGTGGGGAGGAGAGGCCCAGCGGTAAATCCCGCCAAGGGGAGGGGGAGAGTTCTCATGTCGCGGAAGTAACCGTATTGTCCATCATTCGTGATGTCATGGTCGTTTACAGAGCTCGCCTCTAGTTACAGGGAGTACTCCCCTAATTGCTAGCCGATGTTTGCGAGATGACTTTATTTCTTTCCTTCGCCTTGTACTATAAGCAGAGCCATGCTCTGGGCCAGATTCTACCCGGAGGACGCCAAGCGTTCACAACGCAACAAGAAGCGTAAGTAATCTTGATTTGTAAATTAATCTTTATTAAACTGTTCGCATGGACCAGTGGTTCCCAAACCTTCCAGCCCCCTGTACCCCCTGAGTAGTTGGGTTCAACACGTACCCCCCCTTCTAACAAAAAAAACAGTCGACATTTCCCGCTGTTTTCCTTGAGCGGTTTTTTAACTCAGGAGATAAGTGCATTTTGACTGTCACTAAAGTTACCGATCGCATTGTTACATATACCTTGAAGTTCATGTAGCCGCGTTGTAGAAATGTACAGGATTGCTTTGTATTGTACGTGATGGAGCAGTGCCAATTAAATTTAAAAATATATGGCCATGAGGACTGGCAGCAATAATTTAATTATGTTCTGCACAAGTTAGTAGCTTTTGTAATTAAGCACGGTTTAGATGATATAACAAATTTAATTTTTTGGTTATTTCGGCCTTTACGTCTAACCCCCTGGCAAACTCCCCGCGTTTCCCTGGGGGGACGCGTACCACAGTTTGGGACCACTGGCATAGACGATAAGAAATGTCTATTTTGTTGTTCTCTTTTACAGTTTGTTTTGTTTTTTTGATTAAGGACGCGTCAACCGTTAGGTCATAATGCACCATTCGATAGCCTAAGGGGGGAGGAGGGGCCCATGCTGTCAGAACCAGCCACGTAATGGGAAGAAGGGGGGTTTCTCACTTCGCGTCGTCTCGGTCTTTGTCATCGTTCGTTTGTCATTGTCATCGTCGCCGGGGGTCGTCAAGGAAGGGGCCGGTCCCCGACGACGATTGCCAGACTCCGCCTCTAGTTTTGGGGAGTTAAGATACTTCCGCTCTTCCTACTTGATGTTTGCGAGGTGACTTTTTCTCTTGAATCGCCTTTTACGATAGGCAAGCCATGCTCTGGGCCGAAATCCTACCCCGGCCCAGACGGGGTCTCTTTTACAGGCGCTGTCGAAGAAAGTCCACAGGAAGAGTTACGAACAACGTTAGAAACTAGGGCGCTTCAACCGGTTTAAATCAATATTGGCGCCGCCTGTGATATTATAAGTTAAAAGAAATTAGTGCATGGTGTGTTTGAAATTAATTGTTGTTTTTTTTAAGTAGAAGAAAATGAAAATAAAATGATGAGCTGCACCGAGGGAAATGAATGACGAGAAATAGCAATAAAAATAAACAAATTGAGGCTAATTAAATTTCCATAATAACTTGTAGTCGTTAAGGCCATAAGTATATATAATTACAATATCATTTCTACATAGTTTTTTTTGGTTGGACACTCAAGAATTTTAAATATATTTATATCTGTATAGTCTATGTATATATGTTATATGGACTTTATATCTCCCATGCATTTATGAGTTTATGATAACCGAATATAACTAATATATGTATTGAGCCGTTGACATCCTGAGTTATAAGAGAAAAGTTAACACTAAACAACGACGACGTGAGAAACTAGGCTCTTTCAACCGGTTTGGGGCATAGTGTGCCGCCTGAGATAGTGAAAGTTGAGAGATGAGTATGCAAGGTATGTTGTTTATGAGATTATTTTCTAAGTGTATAAAAAACAAATACAATTGATGTGATGAAAGTAATAACAAAATAAATGTTATGTATATGAATGAAATAAAGAAACAGAAAGAAATGTTTATGAAAATGTGAATTACTTTTGTTTAAATAGATAACTTTAGATGAGAAAATTAAGAAAGATTGTCCCGTTTTTATTTTTTTTTTTTTTTTTTTTTTGTTTATATTGGATTAAGGACGCGACAAACCGTTAGTCATAATTCACACTCTAGCCTAAGGGGTGGGAGGAGGGGCCCATGCTGGTCAGACCACCACGGGTAAGGGAGGAACGGGGTTTTTTCACGTCGCGGTCGTCATTGTCTTTGTCATCGTTCGTTGTGTCATTGTCCATCTCGTCGGCCGGGGGGTCGTCAAGGAAAGGGGCAAGTTCCCCGATCGACGATTGCCAGAGCTCGCCTCTAGTTTGGGATAGATACTCCGCTCTTACTATTGATGTTTGCGAGGTGGGACACCTTTTTTTCCTCTAAATCGCCTTTTTACGATTAGCAAGAGCCATGCTCTGGGCTATTCTAACCCGGCCCAGAACCGGGGGTCAAATAAAAAAGAGTACTTCATATGATTGGGAGAGATCAAATTGCGTGGCGCAAGGCATCATATTTGGTACATTCTGCTAGCATATGATTTACAGTTCAGGCTATTGTACCACCTCTGCAGATAATTTGAAAGTCAAAGAACATGTGTGAAAAGTTTGCTGAATAAAAAAGCCTTTAAAATAACGAAAAAAAATTGTGAATTTTTTTGGGCGGGACAACCTCACCATCTATAGAAATTATATTTTAGAGTTCTGGACAAAAGTGTAATATACAAGACTAGTTCAAATTAATTTTGGGAACGGTTTTCTGGACATAGTTTTCTAAACCCCTTAAGCTATAACTTGACTATAGCTAAAATAGTTTTCTGAAAAACACACGTTGGTGGTAACGAAATTTTTTTGTCAAACGGTAACAAAGACGAGTTTTGAACCGTTTGACAAAAAAAAATCGTACACTCTAAGAACTCAAGAACCTCGTCTCTAGATTATGGTTGTATCATTGAGACCATTGACTCGAACCGAAAGAACTGACGTGAGAAACCAGCAGGGCGCTTCAACCGGGTGAGGTATATTGAGCCGCCTGCAATATTGTTAGATATAAATAGAGTGTGTTCTTAGCATCAAGTCTAAAACTAATATACAGAGAAAGTGATGAGAGGTTCGTATTGTGTTTGTGGTATGAAATGCGGAGAAAGTTGTCGACGTTGTCCATTATGTGAGAGAAGGTTTCTCATGTGATTGAGAGAGATTAAAATGTTGCTCTAATAATAACATCAGGTACATTCTGGGGCCGCATATGTCGCTTCAGGAACATCTTTACCTTGTTACAGACATCAGTGAGTAGACGTTTTATTGTTTACTATCCACTATCTTGCACGGAGCTGTAAAGCCGCAACTCTGCGTACGCGGACCGTTGCGTTTGTTTTTTTTGTTTTTTTTTTTTTTTTTTTTTTTTTGTCCTACACGGAAGTAGCGCAGACTCCGTACGACGACGACGTGAGCGAATCTAAGACATGACATTTCTGAGAAGCTCTTGACGTTTCTCTTCACACTCCAATAGACTGATTATTTTCAGGGTTCATACTGTAACGAGCCACAGAATGATGCTTAAAGGTAAATAATGTAAAGAAGAGGGTCCTATATACAAAATTACGTGAGAAACTAGGGCACTTTCAACCGTAGGGACATATTAAGCCCTTGTGGTAGTATAATTTTCATTTTTAGTTCTATTTTGGATTCAGGAGCGTCATCTGTTTATGTTATTGCCTACTCTGGCCAATAGGGGATGTGCGGATGAACGTCTCATGCTGGTCAAATCAGCCACGGGTAGGGAGAGGAGGGGTTTCTCCGCGTCGGGTCTCATCGTCTTTGTCATCGTGCGTGGTGTCCATGGTCGTCTTCGTTGGGAGGTTCAAGGGAAGGGAGGTGTCCCGACCGACGACTGCCAGAAGCTGACGGGAACTGGATTGATGATAAGCACCAACTAACGGACTTTGCAACGAGTATCCGGAGCAGTGGAATCTCTACCGCGCTCGGATATCCTTCATAATAAATGTTTTACGGATATGAAACACAGCTCTCAGGAAAACAACACCGTCTTGTCCCTCAAGGAAAATGCGAAACTCTGTTATTTGGTTTCCATCCCAGGAACTTTGAGATTTATGGGAGAGCAACATGGGAAATGTAATTACAACAATCGCAGAAGCCGCTATATATAACGACGTGAGAAACTAGAGCGCTCAACCGGGTAGGTCATATGTGCGCCGCCCGTATGTTGTATGTGTAAGATTTTTAAGAGCTTGTTTTTTAAATAGTATTTTTCCTCATTTTGTACAGGAAAAGAAATGGTAAAAGGTAATTTGATTGAATTAAATGAAGGGTATTATTGACTTTTTTTTTACTAGGACAAACGCTTAAGTCCAGCCGCTTTGTTGATTGAGCGTAATTGTGCATTGAGCTGCCCATGTGTTTATGCGGATTTTCTGTTGTTCTGTGAAAAATCAGACTTTGTTGAAATTTTTTTTAAAATTAAATCAAATACAATAAAAATTAACTTAATTTTTTTAAATTAATTGTAATTTAAGAAAGGAAAAATCGTAATATTGAATTTTCATAAGAAATAATTATTCGATTGCGCACAAATTTTACACGAATATATTAATTCTTAAAATTAGGTTAAGGTTTCGTGAAAAATCCACATTAAATCGGATAAAGGCATGTAGGTGTTGTAAGCCTAAGAAATAAAAAAAATTGTAAAATTGCGATTTTTCATTAGAAATAATTATTTGATTACGCTCAAATTTTTCACACGAATATATCAATTCATAAATTAAAGTTCTGTGAAAAAAATCATTACAATCGGATAAAGCATGTAGGGAGTTTATAAGTCGAAGAATTTAAAAAATCGAAAAAATCGTAAAATTGGCGATTTCATGAGCAATAAGTTTTCGATTGCGCTCAAAAAGGTGCAGTTCTTAGTTCAGAGATTCGAAGGCGATCCTAAAATTTTATCGCATTCGGAGTATCGTTGAGGCCGAATCGTGTTAACAGACAGCAAAAGTAAAAAAAAAGAAAGAAAGAAAAAAAAAAACAAAACATTCCGGATTTTTTTCTCCAGTGTAAAGTGAAATGGAATCTTCGGCTTCGCTCTCTACGCTCGATCCATGAATTTGAATGAGGATTTAGAAAGTTTGTCTCCGTTGTGATGAAAGTAAAATTCTTCATAATGGTTGGGAGGGATCAGTTTCGTGCGCAAGGCTCATATATTTTAACCTTCGGATTAAAAGTTTCAATCCGTTCTCGATTTACGTCAGACATTTTTATAAATGTTTTAAAGATCAAGAGAAAATGAACAGGACACAATATTTCGTATTTTAAGTCCTTACCCAATCAGTACTTAACTGATTTTCAGGCAAGGGATAATTGTTTCACTTTTAAAGCTTACAGCCAACCCTGTCGACGCCTGCCACCAACGACGAGCGAGCATTGTCCAAGCCAGACCCGGTAGTTTAAACAGCAACACCGCCCAACTTGTTGGACACGATTCCACCGCGGGCGACTCCAGACTCAATTCAGGCTTATAACAGAGAGAACTCCAAGCCACCGTGTCCGCGAAACGCTGCCATCACCGAACGAGCGAGCATAGTCCACACAGACGCGGTATTTTAACAGAAACACCGACACAACTTTTGGACACGATTCCAACACCGCGGGCATCTTACAGGATCAACAAGGCCAAAAACCAGAGAGAACCTAAGCCAACCCTGTCGACGCTGCCACCACCGACAAGCGAGCATTGTCCAGCCAGACCGGTATTTTAAACAGAAAACACCGAACCCAACCTTGTTGTACCGATTCCACCGCGGGCGACTCCAGAATCAAATTCAAGGCTTATAACAGAGAGAACCAAGCCACCGTGTCGACGCTGCCGAAAAAACCAGGAGGAAGACTAACATAATCACCGAGAGCGGAGCATAGTCCCAAGCACAGACCGGTATTTTAAAAGAGAAAACACCGACCCCCCTACTATGTTTGACGATTCCACTACCGCGGGGATCCCGATTCAAAAAGGCTAATAACAGAAGGGGGGAGAACCAAGCCAACACTTATCCCCCCCCCTTCCTCCCTTCCCCATTAATAGTAACACACACGGTCCATGTATTTTTACAAGCTCAACATCTATCCCCCGCCCCGCCAAAACCTTATTAGTGAACTTACCTTTGAAGTCAATCGATCATTGTTCAAGTCCCATTTCCATAGCACATTACATTCCCACCCAGTCTATAATGCCGTCCGCGTGGCACATGTGATTAGGGCGCTGGTCTAAAGCGTATGGCACTACGAGGACGTGGGTTCGTATCCCGCATACACATATGATGTTTTAGTAATCGTCTCCACGTCATCTATCACCACTCATCGTCCGAATAGCTTATTGCATTAATAATGAGACTTAAGAAACAGAAATCATAAAATGTATAACCGTCACTATAACCCTTAGCTACACATACAAGACAATATCTCACACGATATAACACTAAGAAAAAACTGTCGCGACTTCGCGATAACCCTAGCCGCACGCATACTTACCTAGCACCAGTCGCAGTAAGCACCATAGCAATGGCGTATTATTCACTCTATCGTCCCATACCCTTGTTACACGCACGCTATACAATAGCACACTGTCTTCACGTATCGCGCACTAGAACCTTAGCTGCCCGAACAGCTATGAACATAACACACGGTTATAACACTAGACATCGTCGCGCTAGCTCTAGCTGCGACCGTCCCTCGCCCGTGGGGGAAGGTCGTTTACTGACCTCTACGAAGCCTATAATTGTCA
This sequence comes from Sweltsa coloradensis, assembly GCA_024449915.1. Taxonomy (NCBI): domain Eukaryota; kingdom Metazoa; phylum Arthropoda; class Insecta; order Plecoptera; family Chloroperlidae; genus Sweltsa; species Sweltsa coloradensis. The sequence goes on along the minus strand of JAMZAV010008955.1, from coordinate 10,436 downwards.
GATTGCGCGGTGCATCAGTGAGTCTGTGCTGCCTCTGCCGGTAGAATGCACCTCACAAGGCGGATGCGATACTCCTCACTAGCAGTGGCGTACACCCAAGTGATCGGGGGGTTCGAATCTCATGACACCACAACACAGTGGCGTAACGCAGGATATCTATCGAAATGGGCGGGGGGGGGGGGGGGGGGGGGGGGGGGGGGGGGGGGTGCATGTCCTGCACAATAATTGTGCCGCATTTATAATTTTAATTGTCGAATACGATCTTTTTAAAGAGTATTCACCCGCTAAACTTCAAAAAAAAAAAAGTAAAATATTTCATTTAGCTTACTAGTTATGAATCATAAAATGAACAGAAAACTTATTGGTCTGCATGACCCCCAAAAATGTCAATCTTGGTATTTTTCGAGCTAGATTCCCTATCAGCAAAAATCGCTCATAAGAAATAACATGGGGACGATCTTTATGCCCCGTGCCTTGGAGGACTTTGGATCCAAAAAATATATGGACCATTATTTGACGCATTCTAACAGGACATTTCTGTAAAGCCGCTATATTTTGTTTTTTATAGGGCAAGTGGTTAGAGTCAACGTAATGTTGTAACCAGTAATGGGTGTGATTTTGGAATGAATATTTTTGCGTGTTTGAGGGTTTGTGCACAGTTTCAAGACACAACGTTGTAAAGCGCCATTACAGATTAATGCGATGTTCTTGTATCCTTGTGGAACTAAAATCAAGTAGGTTAAAGCCGAATTAAAAAAATTCCCAAAACATCAATTTTCGCCAATTTCTGGATCCAAAAAATAGAAAATTTCGTGCAGGAGATCACAGTTTTTTAATTTCGTTTAAAACGGTCTTTTTTTCGGGTCGTAGTATGCATGTTTATGTGGTAAAAAATATTTGTTTGTGGTTATAGCCCCTTTAAGTGGTTTTGAAGATTTAAGAAGAGTTCGGTGTTTTGGCAAATACGGAAATGATAAGAAATTAAAAAGATGCTTTAATTTTATTTCTGGACCTAGATACTTGGTTTGGTTTATTTGGATATAGGCGCGTCAACCGTAAGTTTATAAATCGCCACTCATCCTAGGGGATATGGGGAGGTGGGGCTTTCTGTCAGAAAACAGCCACGGTAAGGGGAGGATGTTTAAGGAACCGGGAGTGGTCCCACGACGACGATTCCAGTGCTCGCCCTCTAGTTTTGTGTGAGTAATATACTCACCTACCCTAGCTGATGTTTGCGAGGTGGTCTTTTTCTCTTCTCGTCTATTGAGAGTATCAGAGCCTGCTCTGGGTTAATTCTACCCCGGCCAGACGGGTGTTATCCATGAGTAAGCGTCCAGCTTCTAACGTAAGTCTCGCTGTGAATGCTGTGTCGTACCAACGAGCGAGTCAACCTCCTCTCCCTCATTGCTGGATACATATCGACGGCATCACTTTGTCCGTGGTAGCATGCACGCGCTCATTAGTATAGAAGTGCCATCGCTTCAAGGTGTATTTATAAATCTCTCATTGTACGTTTAATTTTGATTGTAATATTAATATTTCAATAATGAACTTAAATTTAGTTCATTGTTTGTGTCCTGCATCTATGTAATTAAGAATTAAATTTAGTTTGTCCTCCTTTGTAAATCAGTTTTTATAGTGAATAGGATAGACGTTTTACTCAATAAATAAAAAATAAAAAATGAAAACATATATGTTACAATAAAGTAATCATGTAATACGATGACGTGAGAAACCAGGGCGCTTCAACCGGTTTAGGTCATATTTCGCCCGCCTGTGAATGAAAGTAAAAGAGACAAGTTTTATGCAGGTATGTTTGATGATAAGGTTTGGTTCTAAGTGGTATAAATGACAAAATAAATAGATGATGAGGAAAGTAATTGCAAAATAAAAGTCATTATTTGAATGAAAAGAAAGAAAAGCTAGAAAATGTGTAAGATGTGAATTAAATTTTGTTAAATATTTACTTGGAGAGAATTTAGAAGTTTGTCGCTGGTTATTTATGATAAAGTTCTTCTATTTTGGGAGAGATGAAATGTGCGTGCGCAAGGCATCATATATGGTTACATTCAGCCTCGCTATGAATGTACGGTTCAAGGTACTCACATGTTGTCACATCTGGGAATAAACCTTTTTCTCAAGTTAAGAGATATCCTGTGAGTTAGACGTGTGTGTCCTAAAACAAATTCTAGACATACCACCTCTTCTCTACGTGAGAGTCGAGACGTAGGTGGACGAATTTTGTTAGTCAATGTGGGCATCACACTACGCAATTTGTTATTTGCAACACATCCCAAGATGCTTGTCGCAAATCCAACAATCTTTGCTTGTATCCACTCTTGACATCTGGAACGGGAACTAGATTGAAATCAACGTCGCGACGTGGAAGCTTCCTTAGCAGCCCGATCAGCGTGTTCATTTCCCTCTATGCCCACGTGTCCAGGTATCCAGCAAAACTCTATTATAAATCCCTTAGAGGTTAGTTTTTCTAAATATGAATTGGATGTCTTGTACCAAATGATGACTAGAATACATGAGTTTTTAGCTTGAAGTGAACTTAAGCTTTCTGAACACAAAAGGTATTCTCCACAACGACAGCGTAGAATGTAGCTTCACGGTGGCAAATAACTCTGCAGTGAAAACTGAACACACGTTGTTAGCCTGAAACGTTCAGTTAAGGTGGAGCAATAAAATGCACTTCCAACCTTGTTGTCAATTTTGGAGCCATCTGTGAATACCAAAGTAAACCTTTGATGTTCATGGCAAATCTTTCTAAAGTATTTTGAATACACCATCGCTAGAAATAGTAGTAGTAGTAGTAGTAGTAGTAGTAGTAGTAGTAGTAGTAGTAGTAGTAGTAGTAGTAGTTAAAGTAGTAGTAGTAGTAGTAGTTAGTTGTAGTGTAGTAGTAGAAGTAGTAGTAGTTGTAGTGTAGTAGTAGTAGTAGTAGTAGTAGTAGTAGTAGTAGTAGTAGTAGTAGTAGTAGTAGTAGGAGTAGTAGTGTAAACTTCACCCCTCTCGCTTGCCCAAAGCCGAGTGACAGTTACAAAAAAAACAAAGAATATTTAAATTTTTGCTAGCTCAAAATCGGTAGAACACAAGACGCCCAATTAATAAAAAACACAAATTATCGAAGCAATTAGCTACTTACTCAACACCAAGTCACGCTCTGCAAACAGCTGCTGGTTATAAATGTACACACAAACTAAAGATCTAGTGAAAGGATTCGTAGGACTCAAGCTACAAGTATAAAAATTAATCAAGTTTCCATTGATATAATTAAAGAACGAAAATACAAATTACAAAAACATGTCCCTACCTGCCTAATAGAGCTCTAAATTAAAGTTTACATTCCCCGTGTCACTTTTGACTCCAACACCTGTATACTCAACAGTGAGTACAGGGTCAATCAAAATATAATTACAAAGTTTAATTTAAATGGTTTTTTTTGAATGAAATTGAACAAAAATTTTAATGATTGGTACTCATCAAATTTAGTGTCGTTTCCTTTAAGTCCCGTAGAATCCAAAGCGATGATATGGTCGACGTAACCAAATTTGAAATAATGGGGGGGGGGGGGGGGGGGGAAACCCATTGGGTCGGCGAAGTCAGGAGAACAGTGGCGCAGACGAAAACCAAATTATAAAAGCAGTGGTCGTTGTAAAAAAAGTGACTTTGTTTGTCCCGGGGAAAAGTTCCATGTACACAGTGGCGCAGGGGACACAATATTAGGGGAAAGCAGCTGATCTTTGTAAAAAAAGTGACTTTTTGTTGGTCACGGGAAAATTTCCCATGTGCACGGGGGTGGGTAGTTTAAAAACACAATATTAAAAAAAGGGCACTGTTTGTTGTAAACAAAGTGACTTTTTTGTTGGCCAGGGGAAAATTTCCGTAGCACTTGGTCGAAAGATGATCACAATATTATGAAAACCAGTTTGATCGTTGTAAAAAAAAGTGACGTTTTTTTGGTAAAGGGGGGAAAATTTCCCCTGTACCCACTTTGGTCGCAGATGATCACAATATTATAAAGCAGCTGATCTTTTGTAAAAAAAGTGCCTTTTTGTTTGTCACGGGGAAAATTTTTTCCATGAAAGGCACGGGGTTTCGCAGATCATAATGACTTTTTACGTTTGCAATCGGGCCCTTCGGGGCCAACACGGCCTTCCGCTTTCACACACACGCACGCACACACACACCCCCCCTCCTAAACGTTCAAACACGACACTCTGCGGGTTTCCCCCTTTTCCCCCACATCTCGGTGTCCCCCCGGAAACCAACCCTCCCTACTATACACCCCTCCTCATGACTGTTAGTCCGGTTCAAGGTAAGAGCCCCCTAGGAAACCTGTTATGTTGTTTCTTTTTTAAAAAAACCTGCCTGTCGCGTCCTTGGTCTGGTCCTTCTCTATTTTTTAAACTGAGAAAAATTTTGGGTTCGGGAAAAGCTTTACCACACCCCCCCTAGGGACGAAACGTGGGGCGGGATAGCACGTGGGCCATGGTGCCGGGAGCATTTTTTCCGCTTTCTTTCCGTGTCCCTAAGGGCAATGATAAGCTTTTACAATGAAAAAATTTTTGTCCCAAAAAAAAATTTAAAACGTTAAAAAAATTTTTGTAAATAAATTTATCAAAATCAATAAACCCTTAAGCGGCTATCTCTTATTCTCATCATGGTTTTCCATTTACCCCATTTTTTTAAATTAAAAAAACTTTTTTTAAATGACCTTAATGAGTTTAAAATTTAATTTTTCCCCTTCCCCTTCTTCGGTCTTTTACAAACCCCTTTAAATTAAAAATTTTTAAAAACCGTGTTGAGGACCGTTAAAACCATTGTTGTTTACTTAAAATGGGTTTTTTACTAATATTAAAAAGTTCATATGAAATTCACTTGGGTTTGCATACTAAAATTTTCGTATTTTTTGGAAATTTGAATACGGTAGGGAAATGGAGGGAAAAAATTCCCCACCCTTGGTTTCAAGACTTTGGCCCCACATAGTATTGAAAACAATTTTATTAATATCCATTAATTAATCTAAATTTAAATTTAAATCACACAAAAACTTTTCAAAAAATTATATATTTACTTCAATGGAACCATTAACTTTTTTTCAAAAATTTAAATTATGAAAGTTTTTTTCTATCCAGCACCTGGGTTTTAAAAAAAACGCCCTCGTCGGTCTATTCTAATCCCAATAAACCGCGCGTCCAAAAACTTTATCAAAGGGGGAAAATTAAATTTAAAATTTTAAAAAGGGAAAAAAATAAAACACGAAAGAAAAAATTAAAATTCAAAGTAATAAAAAGTAAAATTTTTCAAACAGGGTTAAAAATTAAAAGTTGAGGGGACCGTACTAAATTTTCCATTTCCGCTTTCCTAGTCTGTCGGGGCCCATCTTGGCTCGAGCTAAGCTGGGACGTAAAAAAACCCCCTTCCCAAAACCCCCCCCCTAGCCCTCGCCCCTCTACCGTGGCTAAGTCGGTGGCCCACCCCCCCTCAGGTTTGTGAAGAACGCGCCCCCCCCAAAAACCCGTCCAAAACGACTTGGGGATCGGGTCCCTCTCACTCTCCCCTTCTCTGTCCCGGGGGCCTCAACTCTCAACCATAAAAAACCCCTCAAAAAACTGCTTTCCCAAACTCATTTGAAGCAGATAACTAAAAAAAGCTTTTTCCTAGCTTCAACATAAAACGATAATTTTTCAGAACTGGTCGTTTCAACACACAATTTTCAAACCTACAAACGTACCCTAAAAAAAACCCTTTTTGAAAAAGCGAGCCCTATTTCCCTAAAAAACCTTTTTAAAAAAACTAAGTCATAACCACGTTGGTTAATTATCAATCAAACACCCCATTATATTTTTAAGGGTTTATTGTAAAAATAATTGTTCCGACAAAATTTTAAACACTCTAATTAGGTAAACCAAAAAACAAAATCTAAAAAACCCCGGGGCACCCACTTTTCTAAAAAATTTTAAAAATTACCAAATTTAAAAATTTCGGAAAAACACCCTCTTTAAAAGATAAACTAACCGCTCCCTACTTAAAAAAAACACAATTTTTTCAATACAGAATCCTATCTTCCAAATCCTGTCGCGGTACTCTTTTTACCACCATATCAGCGACTCTTATCTCCTCAACGACCCCCCCAATTTAAACCCAATGCAAAATTTCCTATTTTATAACTTGACCCATCAGTAAACTTGTTTACCTCCTCTTTTTACCCCCCCAGTTTACCTCTCCCTCTCTACTTCCAGAAAGTCTTTCTAATTTAGTAATTTCTAAACTTTCAAATCCCTCACTAAATGCTATACAAAAATCAACCCAAAAAATCGCCAAAAATTTCTTCGAACTTTAAAACCATTGTCCCGGTTTTTTCTATCTTTACCTAATTTAAATATTAAACCTTCCACAATTCAAAAACAAAATCAACAAATTTAAAACCCCTAACCGGCTCACTGCCAAAAAATTTTTTTCAAAACACGTTTTTTTTTACGTTAACCCCTTCATTTTTAAATTTAGTTTGTTCATCCTTGTTATTTTTTCCCTTTTTTTCTTCCCTCTAGACGCTAAACCCGTTGGGGTCCCAAACTTTTATTTTTAAACCCCCGCTTAAAAAACACCCTGCCCCTTTTTCACGTTTTTTCTTGAGGGTACTCGCCCCTTTCCAAATAATTTTTTTTCAAACCAGTTTTTTTTCATCCAAAACCCCCACTTTTGTCTTTGTTCTTCTATTTCCCCTCCCCCTTCCCTTTTGTTTTACCCATTAACTGTCATTTTAAAAATTTGAACCCCACCCCTTTTTAAAACCCCATTTCCCCATTTCAATCCATGGGGTATTTTCCCCCCACTTTTCCCTTCTCTTTTGGGAATTTTTCTCATACCGAAAACCCAAAAACTTCATTTTCGCTGTCCTTTTAAAATTGAAAATTCAATTAATCCTGTATCCATCACTTTCTCATCAATAAAATCTCTTTCAACAAAAATTTTTAATAAACTCCTCATTTAAATTTCTTTTTCATAATTTTTAAAAAACCCCTACTAAAAACTTCATCACCATCACTCATCTCAATCTCGACATATTCAAAAAAAATATTCTCAAAATTCTCATCCTTTTCCTCAACCCTTCAATTACGATTTCATCATTAGCCACTTCCCGTTACTCCCTTTTCCGATTATCTATCGCCTTTTACTTTTTTACTGTTTCCCCTTTCTCAGAGACTGCCCAAAATTCTTTTACTGCTTGTTTTTAAATTTCCCCTTTTTCCCCGTACATTTATTTTAATTTTTCCCCCCCAAGTCCTATTTGTCGTTTTTAGATTTTTTCCCTTTTTTTTTTTTATTGTTCATCCATTTTCCCTCCCAAATCCTGCAAATCCCTTTTTCAGATTTTTCCTTTTTTTTTTGATTGGTTTAAACCATTTTTTTTTAAACAACAGTTTAAACATTTTCATTACTTCAGATTCATTTCTTTTTTTGGGGGTTTTTTTAAACCTGCCCGACCAAAAAACTTACCAAACTATCACTTTTTATCCCCCCTTTTGATTCTGTGGTTTTTTCTGTTTTATTGTTATCCCAAAGAACTCCCCCTTACTATCCCCCCCATCTGACTCTGTTAAGGGTGCCTAGTCCCGTTACGTTCGAGTTCCCCCTAGCGGAAAAAAGTTTCCATCATTGGCATGCTTTCATTTTTTTTAGATTTAAATACTGGGTATAAAGGAAAAACTCACCTTTCTCAAAATCCTCCCCTTTTTATCGTGGTACTATTAAACAAAACCCCCCTGTCTGCTTGATCCATTTTTTTTAAACTTTTTTTTATCTTTTTCGTTTTTTTTTTTTTATTAATTAACTCGATTTTTGTTCATTACTTTTTTGTAAAAATCACCCCCAAATAAAATTTAAATTAACAAAAAAATTAAATTTCAAAATGTTTGTCTTTTACGAATTTTTAAAATTTTTAATTTTTTTTAAATTTCCCCGGGTAAAGGTTTAATTTCGAGCCCCAACCCTTGGGCGGCGACAAATTTTAAACTTCACCCCCCTCGCCTTTCCCCAAAAAGGGGGGAAAGTTACAAAAAAAAAAAAGAATATTTTAAATTTTTTTCTAGCTCAAAATCGGTTTGAAACAAACGCCCAATTAAAAAAAAACACAAATTATCGAACAATTAGCACTTCTCAACACCAAAAATCACGCCCCTTTCAAACAGCTGCGGGTTTTAAAGGGACACACAAACTAAAATCTTTGGAAAAAATTCTTAGGACTCAACTACAAATATAAAAATTAAAAACCAAATTTCCCTTTATATAATTAAAAACGAAAATAAAATTACAAAAACATGTCCCCACCTGCCTAATAAGCTCTAAATTAAAAATTTTTTTTCATTCCCCGTGTCACTTTTTAACCCCCAAAAAACCCCGTATACTCAACAGGAGTACAGGGGGCAAACAAAATATAAGACTAAGTTTAAGTTAATGGTTGTTTTTTAATGAAATTTCAAGAAAAATTTTAAAGATTGGTACTCATCGTAATTAGGGTGATCCTTTAAGTGCTGTAGAATCCAAAGCGATGATTTTGGTCGACGTAATCCCCCTTGTAATAATGGGGGGGGGGGGGGGGGGGGAAATCACTTGGCGGGGAAAATCAGGAGAACACGTGGTCGCAAACGAAAACAAAAAATTATTAAAACAGCTTTTGGGGTTTTAAACAAATGACGTTTTTTTTTGTCACGGGAAAAGTTCCATGTAGCCCGTGGTCGCAGATGATCCAAATATTAGAAAGCGTGATTTTTTGTAAACAAAGTGACGTTTTGGGTTTTTCACGGGAAAATTCCAAAGTGGGACGTGGGCGCAGATCAGATGACGGTTTTTCGTTTTTACAAACAGGCCCATCAGGCCAAACCCGGGCCCTTTTTCGTCACCCCACACGCACGCCCCACACAACCTCTCCCTCACGTTGACACGAAAAACTCAGTGGTTTCCTCTCACTCTCGGGTCCCCGCGGGGAAACCCCCCCTTACTATAAAAACCCCCCCCTCATGACTGTTTTTGTTTGGGGTTTAAGGTAAGACCCCCCCAGGAAAACCCGTTATGTTGTTTTTATTTTTAAACCCCGCCTGCCCCGTCCCCTTTGGTTTTGGTTTACTTCTCTACTTTTTAAAAAAGAAATAAAAATTGTTTTTGGAAGCTTCTTTCCAACCCCCCCCACGACGAAGACGGGAGCAGGATAGCACGTAGGCCATGGGGGCCTTGGGGCAAATTTTTTCCCCCCGTTCAACCGTGTCCCTAACGGTTCAATGATAAGCTGTTACAATGATAAATTTTGTCCCCAAAAAAAAAACTTAAAACGTTAATAACTTTTGTAAATAAATATCAAATCAATGAACTAAGCGGCTATCTCTTAGTTCTCATATCTTCCCATTTTATCTATTTTAAAAATTCAAAACACTCCGTTAATGAACCTTAAGGAATTAATTACAAATTATTCCCTTCCCCCTTTTTTCTGTCTTATATCCTTTAAATTTTAGTAATTTTTAAAACAGTGTTGATGACCTTTGAACATGTTTTATTTAAATATAGGTTTTTACTAAATTAAAAAAGTTCATATGCAAATCACTTGGTTTTGCATACTAAAAATTCGTATTTTTGGAAATTTGATACGGTGGGGCATGGATGTTGTATAGAGTATAGTGAGTATATTAAGTAGTAGTAGTAGTAGTAGTAGTAGTAGATCCCCCTCGGGCCCCCGGGGGTAAAAATTGGCCCAGAGCATGGCTCTGCTAATCGTAAAAGGCGATTCAAGAAAAAAATTCCCCCTTGCAAAACATCAGCTATAAAAAGGGTGTATATGATACCCCGAATCTAGAGGCGAGCTCTGGCAATCGTCGCCGGGACCTTTTTCCCCCCTTCCCTTGACGACCCCCCGGCGACGATGACAAAGACAATGCACCACGAAATATAAGACAATGACGACCGGACGTGAAAACCCCCATCCCCCTTTTGGTTTTCCGAAAAAAGATTGGGGGTCTTTCCCTCCCCACCCCGGGCAGGAGATGGGCTTAGACCCAAGGTTTTACCGTCCTTAATCCAAAAAAACCAAAGTGTGTAGAAGTTGTAAGGTTTAGTAGGTGGGTTTTGTAAGTAGTATAGTAGAGTAGTAGTAGTAGTAGTAGTAGTATAGTAGTGTAGTAGTGTAGTAGTAGTAGTAGTATTTGTAGTATAGTTAGTAGTAGAGAGTTTTGTGTAGTTAGTATATAGTATATAGTTAAAAGTATAGTAGTAGTAGTAGTGTAGATAGTATTAATATAGTGTAGTAGTAGTAATAGTTAGTATAGTTGTATAGTATAGTAAGTAAAGAAGGGGGGGGGTGTGTGTGTTGTTTGTTTTTTTTTGTTTGTTTCGGTTGTTTTGTTTTTGTTTTTGGTTTTTTTGTTGTTTGTGTTGTT
>JAMZAV010008954.1:0-83185 GCA_024449915.1 Sweltsa coloradensis | reverse complement strand
AATGGTTGCGCTCCAGCATTTGGGGAATCTCTTTCCACAAAATCGACATTTGCATCATCTCCATCACGACCTGACATCGAGGGGCAGGAACAATGGTTGCACTTCAGCAGTTAGGCAATCATCTACCGAGACTCGAGGTGGCTCCAAGGGCAGGGACGATGGTTGCGTTCCAGCAGTTGGGGAATCATCATCACGACAAAGACTTGAGGCAGCGCGGAGGGCGCGGACGATAGTTGCGCTCCAGCAGTTGGTGAATCTTTATCCACAGAAACTCGAGCAGGCTCCGAGGGCAAGGACAATAGTTGAGCTTCAGCAGTTGGGGAATCATCATCCACAGAGACTCTAGCTGGCTCCGAGAACAGGGACGATTGTTGCGATCCAGCAGTTGGGAATTCATCCTCCGAGATTTGAGCTGGCTCAGAGGGCAGGGACGATATTTGCACTCCAGATTTAGGGTTCTTCTTGTTTAGGATTGTTTTAGGTACAGTTGATGATGGACTTGTGGAAGACGATCTCATCAAGATTTTTGAATCAAAGCTGTAGGTCTGGGTTGATCAATGCACCGATTGTTGTTTGGGTGCCATGATAGTACATCATTGATCTCATTTAGCATTTGATTTATTTTTACATTGCCCGAGTTGTTTGGGTGAAGGCCTCCTTTGGAAGGAAGGAAAGGAAGCAAAGGCCAAGGCCCTGTTCAACCAACTACATCAAGTCTACCAGAATATGGCAAGAACAGGGCGGAATTATCACGATGTGACAAGCATCCTGTTCCTGGGAAGTTTGTTCAATACGTTGGATAATGTAACAAGGATGTACGTCACACATCGGGCGGCTCTCCTAGCCATTGCCGTCACTCAAGGTTGGGAGACGGCACTCTTAGCCTACGGTACGCAGGCTTCTACGGGATTGACACCCTTCTACCCTGAAGGGTTCCAACCACCGGCACCAAGGAGAGCTCAACCATCACCAAGTAAGACGCACGACTGCCTACAGGAGCGATAGAGGTTGGGGACAACGACAAGGTCGAGACAGATACTAGATCTTCACGGCTTCATCACAACCTTTACGTTACGGATGCGCTTGCGCCCTCTTGGCAAAGGCGAATTATTTTGTTTGTAAATAATTTGATCTTATCCTCATGTATCCTTATACCCCACTTCTTGTATTTTGAATAATAAAGGGGGCCTATGGCCTCGGTTCCATCTCCTCTGCTCGGGTCTTCGACAGTACCTCTGCCCATACACTCGCAGGGATATATAAACCTCGGGTGATGTGGGGAGAGGAACAGTCAACGTAGACAGAGCGGAGGGGGTGGAACCACAACAACAAGAGGCAAGTTTTGGAACGTGATATTGAAATTGTTCGACTGATTGGAAAAAAAGGACTCAGTTATCGATCGCTAAAACGATGCCGCATATACATTAGATAATGAGGCTATCGACCACGAAAACTTCCTGGAAATATTAATTCTTATGTCAAAATTTGATCCGCACCTTCGAAATCATGTGAATAATAGGTTTGTTTGCACAAACTTTTGTTGAGGTGTGTGCACTAGCTTGATCGTTCGCATCCGTGTTTTACACTGCAGTCTGTTCGTTCGCGGCAACTGACTTTTCAGTGTTAACACTTTTAACACTGGCCATGGAGAAGGTGTCGAGTATAAATACTTTTTCTTGCGCGCAAATTTTGAACTCAACTTTCTATGGTTATATAAACAGAACAAGAAATTCAACAATTCTATATCGACATTGTAAGCTATATCGAAATATCTCAAACTAGACAAACTCGTAAATCCTCAAACACTACAGCTTACACTAGTGGCAATACTAAGAGCTGTAAATGATTTTGATTGGATATTGGATATTGCTTAAAGGGGTATTTAACCGCTAAACTCAAAAAAAATATTTCATTAGGCTAACTAGTAATGAATTTAACAATCAACAGAAAAATTATTGGGGCCACCATGACCTCCCGACAAACTGTCAAACATGACATTTTTCGAGCTAGGTCCCATCGGCAAAAATCTCCCATAAGAAATAACATGGGGACGATCTTTATGCCCCGTGACCTTGGAGGATTTTGATCCAAAAACATATTGCCATTATTGACGTACTCGACAGCCTTTTTCTGTAAATTCTCTATATTTTGTTTTGTAATTTGTGGGTAAGTAGGTTCGGTCATAATATGCTGATTACCAAGATGGGGTGTGATTGTGGAATGCATATTTTTGCGTGTTTGTAGTGTATATTTGGGCACGGTTTCAAGGCACGATGTTATAAAGGGGCATTTTAGATTGGTACTGTGCTCTAATATCTATGTGGACCAAAAAAGAAGCAGGTTAAAGCCGATTTAGGAAATTTTCCAAAACACGAATTTTCGCCAATTTCTGGATCAAAAAATTAAAAAAATCGTGTTAAATCACAGTTACAAGATATAATTTTTTAAACGGTCATTTTAAGGCATTGGATCATATAGCATTGTTTGGGGACATATGTTAAACCTCTAACTATTTGAAGAATTTGAAAAAAAAATAAAGAAATCGGCCCCAATTTACTCGACTAGTGAGCAATTTTGTTACTTGGTGACGTCACGCGGCGTGACGTAGATGGTGGTCTTCCTCGCCTGGTTCCGAGAGAAGACTGGCGACCGCGCGTGAGCGAGCGCTTCAATGAGTGCGCAGACAAGACCAGTTACATAGTTGAGTTGAATAGTCGGTGTGATCACATTATACTTACAATTTTCAGCTTTTTGTTGATTGGTGGAAACGTAATGTTTTCAATAAGATCACGTTTGTTTCTAGCCAGAGTAGTGTAGACATTTATTCCTTCTTACATGCACTTCTAATTTACCTCTCAACTTGACAGAAGGAACTTCGATTCACGTTTTGATGTTACATTTCCCTTTTTTATTTTCAGACTGTTGGCAATTTATTTTCGGAACATATTTGGGTATATCTATACTAATTTATCCCGTTTAATTTTCGTTAGCCAGGATTTGTATCTCACAAGACTAGGAGATTTGTCCTTTTGGAAAACGGTGAAAATATATACACTGTACTAGCAAATGTTTTACTGCATCCAAATACATACACAGTGCCATGTTATCTTGTGGCACCATGTTTATTTTTATGTGCGACATTGACACTATACTATAGTCTATTTACAACAATATGTACACGTGAATTACACGGTCGAACACACATATACTCCTTCTTAGGAAACTTTTACATCGTTTGTAGCCTGCAGTCACTTGCATTACCCATAATATACAATGATGAATGTAACCACTAATATCATATTCAACAAATTACACTGAAAAAAAAAAGCAGAACTCAAAACTAGTTTACAAATACTCCATGCATACACTGTCAACCCGTAACTGCAGGTACCGCGTGCTAGAGCAGCGAGCCTCGCCTCGCCGCTCGATCCGTTGACCACCACGAACGTCAATGCCCCGGGCTCGCGTCAAAACAACCTATTGTAGAGGGAGCGGGCGCCACCCATAGATGCCAAATATGACGGAATTCTTATTTTGTGTAGGTCTTCTTGAAGATAATAGTTACTTCGTTTTATGTGACAATATGCCTTTTAGTGTAGTATTGTGCTATGGATCACGTGATAAAAAAAAAAAATTGGGGTTTTTTAGCCCCTTTAACGTCTCATATTTATGCAACTTGGCTAATCGAGACGAAGTGAGGTTTGATTGATTGGATATTGCTTAACGTCTCATATTTACGCAACTTGGCTTATCAAGATGAAGGGAGGGACGAAAGGGATGACGCGGGGGGACAAGGAGTGGACAGGCCTGTGCTGGTCAGAACCAGCCACAAGCGTATGGGATCACCAGACACACATCCGCACTCAGCGATGGTCCCTAACACTCTCCCCATCTTCCACCTCTGTTTCCCTGTCCTCCCTCAGGCCCGTTGGACCTCCTTCTTGGCTATTGGTTGGGTTTTAAAATTTGAACGTTTTAGCCAATAGCCCGAAAGCATAAAATTAAAAATTTACATAAATCCGTGGACTTGGAGGGCCGTAGCGTCCTCAAGACGCATCCCCCTAAACCAACAAAAATCCAGACCGGAAAATGAACTCTGCCGCCAAAGTGTCCACTCACTCTGCTTGCCTGCAACCGTCGCCCAAAGTCATTAACTAAAGAAACTATGTGAGGGGCGCGAAACACGCCCTCACAGGGGTTGGAAGGGGGTATGCTTTAGACATGGCAATATTAAGCTCTTTTTGCAGTGGTTTCAGTTGTTTTGGTATAAGTATTAGTATTAATAGTTTTAGGGCGCTTTAACAGCTAAGATTATTCGCGCCTCCAAGATAAAACCATTTCTATAAGTGTGAGTTACCATCATGTATACTTCTTTCCAAGGGGAACGTAAGGGGGACGCGGGGGGACAAGGGGTGGACAGGCCTGTGCTGGTCAGAACCAGCCACAAGCATTATGGGGTGGGCACGGGTTCCCCCACGTCAAGGTCGTCGTCGTCGTCTGTGTTATCATCCGTCCGTGACCAGACGAGTCAGAAGAGGAACCCGACCGGCCAGTGGGGAACAATGCAAGCACCGAGGACCTGGTCCGAAGGCTGCAGGACGCCTACCTGGTTGGCTGGGACCACTTTGAGACCGAAATGACGCCATCACATCAAGGTTCGGCACGAAACCGACACGACCGAGACGAGAGGCGACAGCCCAGCCGCCCCCCGATGAACGACCTCAACCCAGAGGATGAGGCCGAGGAGGAAGAGGACGGGGAAGGGGACGGGGATGAGAGCAGCGCCACGCCCAACACGAGCAGAGGGGTGCCCAGGCCGGAGCCCACGGAGGACGCGCGGCACGGTACGATGCAGCAAAGGCCGCCGACATCCAGTAGCGATACCGCCAAGGGAAGAAGGCTGCGATAGCAACCATCCTCGGAGAAGGAGACTCCTCCTAATGCCAGGTGGACCCGGAGGAGGTGGACCATTACTACCGTGACGTCTTCCGAGACCGGGGACACACGTGGACCGACCCCTACCACCCCCACCAGCCGAGGAACTGGGCGAGACCATCACCCAGGAGATGACGGCAGAGGAGGTGAATAAGCTGCTCGTTAGGATGAAGAACACGGCTCCCGGACCTGACTACATCAAATACTCGGACCTGCGGGGAGCCGACCCAAGGGAGAGCTACACCCGCGGCCAACACCATTGCCTTGCGGCCCAGGAACCCCGGCCGCGGGAAGACCTCGAGGACAGTCCTTATCTTAAAAAAGGGGGGACAAGGAGACCTGCCCAAACTGGAGACCGTGACGTTTGGGGAAAACACCCCCTCCAAGCTCTACGAAAAAAAGGGGGGAAAAACGGGGGCCGACCGCCGACAAGGGGACCCAAAAGTGATTGATCAAAAGGGATTCCCGAATTCGAGGGAGCCACAAATTTTTTTTACACCTTTAAAACAGAGGAAGGGGAAGAACCCCTGCGTTTTTACTATGAAAGTTTGGGTTTTGGGTCCCCACCCCTCCAGGGGGTTTAAGGAGGATCCCCAAAAGTGGGGGTTGCCCCCCCCCCCCCCCCCCCCCCCCCCCCCCTGCCCCCCCCCCTCCCCCCCCCCGGGGGGTCCTCAGACGGGGCCCCAATTCTGTTCTACCCTACGCAGAGACTTCGTCCTGACCGCCAAGACCACGAGGCGGCCAAAAAGGCAGCTGCCAGAGTGGGGAGGGGGCCCACGGGGTGGACTTCGGTTAAACCCGCGAAGTGCGGTCGTCCACGTCGGGAAAAAGCGCACCAAATGCAATGCTCCCCCTCCCAAAGGGGGGCATGGTGACCCCCGCCAAAGGAGGGCCTATCAACATCTAGGGGTCCCGACCATACAGGACCCAGCAGACGCCCCGTACGGAGTAGCGCGGGTGGTCGCCGACCTCGGAAGATGACGAGTCCCTGCTAGCGCCCTGGCGAAACTGGACGCCGTTCGGACCTTCCTCCTCCCCAGGGGGAATTCATCATGCGGGTGGGGCCATGAGAAGACCTGGGTTTCCCCCATTTGACAAGGCCTGAAGCAGCAGCGAAGAGGGGATGAACCCCTTTCCCCGCGCGAAGAGAGCAGCTCACAGGGCCCTCATGGGGGGAGTAGGGCTTCTACCCTGGCCAACTCCAGTGACTCCTTTCGGTCATCACCCTACGGTGCGCTTGCAAGGACATCTGCAAGACCTGGCATAAACCACCATGACGAAGCAGTCGCGACAAAAATAAGCGGAGGCCGACGAAGAGGAGTGCTGCCGTACCTCCAGGGGACCGGAGGGGATTTGGGAAGCCGACGGGGCTATCACGTCGATCTGGACGCAGACCCATCCGCTCGGGCGCTGGCGAGAGAACGGGCTGAAAATGGCAGTACGCATCGCACGGAATGAGATCCCATCCGAGTAGCCAGGGCCCGGGAAGGCCCCAACGTCGCGACCCTCACGCCGGCGGGAGAGCTCTGTGGGCCCAAGACCCAGAGCAGCACTGCAAGACTCCTACAGAGAGGCCTGCACGCGAAGAGGGGACCAAGGTAAAACCTCTTTGCTGACATCGAAGTGGTTTTCGAGCAACCCTTTACCACCGACGGGAAGCACACCCGGGTTTTGCAATGGAGATTCATCTTCAGAGCAAACTTGAGTACACCCCGAAAGGGGAAAAGGCGCTGGGGTTAAGGACCCAAGACCGGGCGCCTGCAAAACGCACACCCAACGTGCCCACGTGGAAAACCCCTGTATTGGGGGCTGAGGGAGATGCAGAAACGACACAAAGCGATCCAGGCGATGGGCGCCCCCCACCCCCGGGCTCAAGAATGAACCCCGCCGTCCGGTGACAGTAACAAGAAGGGGGAGATGGCACGGAGAAAGCCAAATTTTATTGGATATTGCTTAACGTTCATATTTTTGCAACTAGGCTAATCGAGACGAAGGGAAAAGATGTAAATTTTGGGGCGCGGGGGGGGCAAGGAAGCCAACGTCCGACCGGGGAAACATCACGTGGGCGACGCCGCCAAGACCGAGCTGATTTATTTACACACGTGCCCCTTTGAGAAGGAGGCCGACGGGTTCCCGCTGCCAAGACGGAGGAAGGAGGACAAATACCAACACGTCGCCGATGGAACCGCGACCAGGGGACGAACAACGGTGGAAAATTCATCGTCAGAGTCTTGGAGGCTGGGACCCCGACAACGAACGAGTCCTCCGAGCCGTGGGCGTCAGCCGACGCTACGCGACCAACATGCGACGCCTGATGACCAGCGACGCCATAAAGTGGTCCCGTGACATATACACCGAACATGTCACGGGCCACAGACAGTACGAGGGCTAGGGGGTGAGCAAACAACACAGACACCGACTCCCCCCAGCCAGCAGCGCCGCGACCGGCCCGAGCTGGGCTCCGCGAGATCGCCGAGACGACCCAGGAACGATCGACCGACCCGAGCTGGACCCGACGAGACAATGCCGGAACGAACGTCAGGCCCGAGCTGGACCCCGGCGAGAGTCGACACGGGATCGATCTACAGACCCGAGCTGGGCCCGTCGCGGGATAGACCTACGAGCTAGATCACGGACTGGACGAAGACCTGTACATCAAGACCTTATCACTTCATGTCTTTGTCAAAATTCGTTTAGTAACTTCCGTGCAACGTACACTCTAAATTAAAGAGCGGAAAAACACTCAAATCGAGTGAAATTTCGCTCCTTTTCTAGCTTGTATTTGCACCACTCTTTCTGAGTGACACCACTCCTAGAATTGAGTGAAATAATTCCACTCAATTATAGAGCGAAATTTTCACTCTGAAATAAGGGTGATAATCGCTAATAAAAGATCGAAATTCACTCAAATAATAGCGATATTTTGGCTTTAAAGATACTCTCTACTCAGGCTATTAATAACTCAAACAGAAGCTAAAATCACTAAAAATTTAGACAAACTAACTTAACTAAAGCAGCTGTATGCAAACATCACGGTAATAATATGTAGATGACGACTGCTTTTCTCTCTCCTCACTGTGGACGCCCATGAAAAGGCATGCATAATATGCATTATTATCTAGGCCTACAGCACATGATATAGGCCTACACATGAAATATTATGTTGTTTTCAACTAAAACAATGAAAACACAATGAACTATTCGTGCATATAGAAGTACAACAGATGTCGACATTTACCTTTTGCTTTTCGGCGTTTTCTGCAGAAAATGCCCTTTCTATTAGAACGTTGAACACTTCATCACTACACCAGTCACAACCATTTTTGCTAGAAGACTTACACTGGCAATGCGCACACGGTCACGATTAACACACACTGACGAGTTGGTTTCGACGATGCCGGGCGTGGACAGAGGACCGTTGATATATTGAATGCCCTACCTCGTTCTTTGCCATGAGTATATGAAAAGCAATCACCAGTGACATGTTTGAAACGTCGCCGGTAAAATCTCTGCTATTCCATCCTAGACTTGGCACCGATCAGGACAATACAGTAGACGTACAATAAGAAGAAGCCCCATTCATCCCTTAGATAAATCTCAACACTAATCCCTTGAACAAGCTTTATGCATCGCTCACTATTGACTAAACATCGCTAACTAAAGAGCGGTGTCACACGGTCACTCAGCACATTTGAGCTAAATAAAGATCACCCAATACATCGAGTGACAATTCCAGTAAAAAATGAGTGACGAACACTCAAAACGAGTGAAGTGACCATCCGCTCGGCGTATTGAGTGAAACAAACCACTCAAATAATTTAGCGTGTAGTTGGGGCGACTAAAAGCCCGTGCAGGGTCTCTCAACCCCTGCACTGTATATATTCACTGTAAGGCATTGTAAGCCAGCGAGGTCGTCCTCTCAACGACCTCGCATTGATCGCTCCTTCCCGAGCTGCCCACAACCCTCCGAGACGGAGTGAGGGAGCCGGGATAGATTGGGGCCAGACCCTCAGTCCGCCCACATCGGGGGGGGGGCCCGACTGCGGGGTGGCGTAGGTTAATTACTATGCTCTTTAGGGGAACTATTACCCACCCTGATCTTGCCTGTCTTATCAACAGGATCCATGCGTCCACTCTCTCAAGTGGCGCATTTTTTGTATTCAAAATAGGAAGTATTAGAATTTTTAAATGCCTTATTTACATACATGTTAGTTTTTTTTCTTAGACCGCGACATTTTATTTTTTATAATAGCCGATGTTTGTATTACTCTAGTTAGTATTTAGTTTCTCTGAATAAAACTCTTTAATCACTTTTGTTATTTAATAGGTCCCTGCCATATTATTTATTTTTCAATTCTTGCAGCACAAAATATTTTAGTTTTTTTCTTTTTAACCTTTCTACGACACATTTTCAGGGACATTGGCTTATTATTAACTATTTTTACAAAATTTTATTATTATAATACTTAGGCCCAATTAAAAATAAAACCCAAATTACATGATTTTTTTCCCAAAGGGTTTATTTTCAAAAATGAACTTTTAATAGAAATTTTTCCAAAAAAAAGTGTTTATGAAGACGAAATTAAAAAAAAAATACAATAAGCTATGAGAAAAGGGAAAAAGGTTTTTCCTGGGTTCTTCCCTTTTCATCAAGGGGGAATCCTAGACTGGGACTCAATTGGCTAACAAAGGGAAATTGTGTACAACACAAAGTATATCTCTTTTTAAGGGCCCTACTGCCCGGTTTTTTTTTCACAGTGGGGGGAAAAATTTTGGGCAATTTTGGAAATGTTTTTTTAAATTTTTATTTTTTAAAAATGGGAAAAACCCAGCTCAGAATCTTTTGGGTTTTAAAAACCAAATTTTTTTTTTATCAACAACTAGGGTACTTTTTTAGAAAGCTTTTTAAAGGGTAATTTTTATTAAAATATCTCTGTAACTTGTTTTTATAAAATTTTTTAAAATTTTGGGGGAAAATTTTAACAAAAAATTTAAACGAAGTTTTTTAATTTTTTTTCCCTTGTTTCGGAGGAATACCAGTTTGGGAATTTCATTTGCTTCATTGAACGTTTTTTAAGGTATCAGAAGTCTTTTGGGACGGTCCTACGAAAAAAAAACTCGTTGAGTTGGGACTGATTCCCCAAAGGACGCGGGAAAGAACAGAGGGACTCAGCCCCAGTTTCCGGCCGCATCTTTTCGTGGTAGGGGCACCCAAAGGGCTAATTTGAGGGGGTTTTCGCGAGGTTGCCATCCCACGCTGGGACTTGTTATAACAGGGAAACACACATCGGTGGGAGCGGGACTGGACGGTGACTGTCGGGTTTTTAGAGTACGTTGGGGTTTAAAGGGAATTGTATTTTTATGGTTTAATTTTAGTGGGTTTGGTAAAAAAAAACCGGGTTTATAATACTAGCGCGTTTTTGGTTTTTAGTAAAAACATAGTCAAAGTACAATACGTAAAATAACTGTCGTGCACCAATGGAAGATACAAAAAAAACCCGCAATAGACCTAGAAAAACGCTTTTAAAAGGGAAAAAAGTAGTACAGTCACACAAAAATTTTCCCCGCCCATAAACAACTTTCTTTCCCCACGTAAATAAAAACCCAATGCAAGTTATTTTTCATTCAAAAAATTTAATACTAAAATTTATTTCCCCCAAAATTTCCCAAAATTTTGCCTACTTAAAACCCAAAATTAAAAGGGCTTTTTCCCTTTGGGAGCCGGATTTGGGAATCTGAGTCGGGGCCCGCCCAGGACTCGGGAAAGTAATTCTTTTAAAAACCACACGAAATCATTATGAGTATTTTTATTGCTAGTATTTAATTATTATGCGAAAAAATTATTCCAAAAACCCCAAAAAAAATAGCAATCTAGGGAAAAAATTTTATTTTTTTTCTAAAATTTTTAGAAATAAAAAAAGTCCCCCCCGCCCGGGATTTAAAACCTAAAATAGGGGGATTTTTTCCCGACAAACCCAAATCGAAAAAAAGGGGAAATTTTTGTTTGTAGTCTCGTAGAACAGTTGGCAAAAAGTATCGGTATTTTTAGCCCGGAAAGGTTCGGGGTTCGAGCCCCGGGCCCGAGGTTAGTTTATTACAATTGCCATTTTTGGTAAAAAATTATAATAGGTTTCTAATAGTAAACCCAAATAATATTATTTTTTAAAAAAAAGGGGTTACTAAAATTTTCAAAAAGAAAGGGGGGAAAAAAATTTCATGTTTTCTAATTTTTTTAAAATTTAAATTTTTGTATCAAACTATTTATAATGGAAATAACTTTCCACCGGGCGGGATCAGCATAATATTATCAAATTCCACGTGGCAGGCCTACCAGCCATGCTGTATGCTAAGATAAGAGTGGCACTAGAGAAAAAGGTTGAGTGTCATATTAAAACCCCCCAGACGCCCTACCCCTGGGAGTAAAGTATGAAAACCAAACCCAAATATTCCCGTAATGCATTATTTATCCCTTTTTAGGGAAAAGGGTTTTGAGAATGGGGAATGTGAAAAATCTTGTATCGCTTTTTGGAATTTAAAAAAAGGGCTTCAGTAAAGGTAATTAGTGAGAAGTGGGGGGGGGGGGGAGAGCTGGGGTGCCCCCATAAAGATAACTTTCTAAGGGGTCCGCGGCAGGAAAAGGGTTTTTGGGGCAGGTCCAAAACGTATGACATTGTTAGTCGGAGGGCGCGGGGTTTGAACCCACATGGCCCCCCCCCACCCCCCCCCGGTATTTCCTTTAACCCCATTTAAATTACCCTTAAAAATCCAAAAAAAAGTAGTGAATAATAGGCAGCTAAAAGAGAATTTTATTATTTAATTTTCTATACCCAAAAATGTTTTATTATAAACGGGGCCTTAATTATTTCGGAATCAAGTTAACAATTATGAATGGGGAAATAACAAAGAATTGTTTAATTTTCCTTGCCAAAAAAAAAAAAATAGTTTAGCCTAATGTATAGGTTCTTTCAGCAGTGACCAGTATGACATTTCTGAAATCTCCCCTTTATAAGTTTCCGGGTATACCTACGCTCCAGACCTGTTTTTTACCATGTTTCCCAAAAATTTAAAGGGAAATTTTTCTTGGGGTGTGCAGAGCTTCCGGAAAGGTAGGTCCTAGGGAAACCCAAATATGCGAGTACGGGACCCGGGCCCCCATCCAGGAAGCACAAAGAACTAAAGCTGAGAGTGCTGCGAAAAAAACTTCAAAAAATTTGGGCCCAATGTCTGTTAATGTTACCACGCGCCGTTTTGGAAAATTTCCCCTATTTTTTTTTTTCGTTTAAAAAAAAAATTTCGCCCCATCCAACAACGCGCCTTTAAAAAAACGGGTTTCGAAGCTAGTATAAATATCCAGTGACACAGAAGCTAGTTTAAGTTCTCCCTTTTTTGAAGCTGGTTTCCGGTGGGAATTATTAAATTAGTTGGGGGGTCGTTCTTTGGCTACAGTGACCAGGCATTTCAACTATTGGAAAAAAAAATATAAACATAATTTGTACCAACAAGGGATTTGCTATTATGTTTTCCAAAAAACTCGCTAATTTTTTTTACTTTAATGCACCAACTGCAAGATATAAAATAGTTATAAAAATTTTTAAAAACCCATGAAAATTAAAAATGGGGGCTCGCAAACACCAAAAACGGCTAATCATAATCAGAATCCTGATCGCATTTTTCTTCAGGGTTTCTATTTCCCTACAAAAACAAGGATAAAGGTTTATTTTCACTTTGAGTTCGAATTATTTTTTTATATTTTTAAACAGGGCTTTAAATATATCGTTCGGAAAATCCTAAAAACCTTTCCCCAAATTGAAAACCCCCTTATCTCGAAAAACAAAATTGATGCCCGCGGGGAAAGTAGTATAGTAGGATTCGCATAGCGGTTTCTTGGTGTTTCCCTGGACCCTTTCAGGTGGGGCCGGGCTAGGTATTTGGATGTTTGATAAGCGAATGTAAAAAATGCTGTTTTTAAGGGCCTCGACCAAGAAAAAAGCCCTTTGGGTGAGGGGAAAAATTTTTTTAAAACATGATTGCTTTTGGGGGATTCGAAACCCCTACCCCTCCGAAAAAAGAATTTAAAAAAAGCTACGCATTTTTATTTTTTACCTGTCATTTCCTGCTGTAAAAACAAACATGGAAAAAGTGGGAAAATTTTTCTAAACACAGTAATTTTTAAGAAACAGGGTTCTTTATGACTTGGTTTGAGAAAAAATGAATTCCCTTTAAAAGGTAAGGGTTTTTGCAAAATTTTTGTTTTTGGACACTCCCAAATTTTGCGCCCTGGGGGGCATTTAAATTTTTACTGGGTGTCGTATGTCGGGGAAAAACCCGGAAAAATCAACCCAAAAAAAACTAAACGAAAAAAAAAAATGGAATGTAAGTGATGATTGATGAAGGGAAGAATGAATGAATGAAAAGAATGAAAGGGAAGGGAAAGGGAAAGATGATATTTTTTTCATTGGGGCCCCTCCTCCTCCCCCCCCCCATGAGTGCGCCCGGGGGGGCATTCATTTTTATGGGGGGCCCATATGTCGGGGAAAACCCCGAAATAAATAAAACCCGAAAAAATGAATGAATTCAAATTTATGAAGGAAGGAAAGGGAAAAATTTTGTTTTTATGTGCCCCCCCCCCCCCCCCCCTTGGGAAAAAGAGGGGCCATTAACTTTGAAAGGGGGCGAAAATCGGGAAAACCCCAGAATAATCAACCAAATAAATTAAAAATGAAAAAAAAAATGATGTGAATGTGAAGAAAAAGGGAAATATTTGTTTTCAGGGGCCCCGCTCCCCCGATTGATTAAAAAAATCGCCCGCCCCGTCCCCCCACTGCAATGTGGGTTTAAAGGCGTGTGTTCAAAAAAAGTTAGGGCTATGTAGCCGTAGAGATTTTCAACATCGCCCAAACTCCCGGGGGCCCCGTGCTGCCGTTTAAGTAACTGAGGGTCAAAAAAGGGCACCACCGGAAACCCTTTGACGGGGGGTTTTCCCCTCCAGCCTACGGCTCATGCTCCCAATGGCCCCCCTCTCGTTTTAAAAGGGTCGAGTTTTGTTTGCCGCGGGGAGATGGAGGGGGGGGTGACGTAATAGCGTTTATAATAAATAGGAATTCTGAAGCTGTTTGGTTTATGACCCCAAAATAGGGTTCTAGGGGTTTCCCCCTTAACCCAAAAGTGGCCGGACAAGTTTGCGAAAACAAATTTGGGAAAATTCCCCAAAGAGGGAAAAAACACAGCGATGAAGAAGTTGCGGTCCCCTTTTAAACATTACAAATAAAAGAAAAATTTAAACGGTGGTTAAAAAAAATTTGGGACATTAGATTAGTAACAGGGAGGGTTTTCAGTAAATTTGCCAAAATTCCGAAAATAAGTCCCCTTTAAAACAGAAGAAAAAAACCGGAAAAAACACCCCAAAAACCCCAGTTACGCTATAAAAAGGGTTTTGCCCCCTTTTTTGGAAAGAGGGGTAGCGAGCTAGCGAGCGGGAAACGAAGGGTTCCATTTCACTAGACTGGAGAAAAAAATCCGGAATGTTTTTTTTTTCTTTTTTTTTTTTTTGTATTTTTGTGTGTTTGTCCACACGATTCCGGCTAAACCGATACTCCGATTGCGATAAAATTTTTATGGAGGCCTTCGAAATCTCTGAACTTAGAACTGCCACGTTTTTGAGCGCAATCGGGAAATTTTTCTCATAAAAAACGCAATTTTACGATTTTTTTCGATTTTTAAACAATTTCTTCGGCTTATAACACCTACATGCTTTATTCGATTGTAACGATTTTTTCACAGAACCGTAATTTCATGAATTAATTCATTGGTGTAAAATTTGAGCGCAATAGAAAAATTATTTCTCATGAAAATCGTAATTTCACGTTATTTTTTTTTCTAAAACAATTCTTTGACTTATAACACCTACAGCTTTATCCGATTGTAATGATTTTTTTTACAGAACCTTAATTTCATGAAACATATATATTCGAAATAAATTTGAGCGCAATCGAATAATTATTTCTTATAAAAATTGCAATTTTACGATTTTTTCTTTTAAAAAATTACGATTAATTAAAAATTAAGTAAATTTTTTATAAAATTTAATTTAATTAAAAAAAATTCAGTTATTTTTAAAAAATTTAATTTAATTAAAATAAATCTTCGACTAAGTAATGTTTTTTTCACAGAACAACAGAAAATCCGCGTAACACATTGCAGCTCAATGCACCATATACGCTCATCCAAAAAACGCGGCGGACTTTAGCGTTTTCCTAGTTTAGAGGAAATCCCTGTTGGAAGCCTGTTATTCAAGTATGACATATTTGATAAAAAGTTCAACCTCAAACGTAAACCTCTTAAAAAGGACACATGCAATAAGTGTGCCACTTTACATGCACGACTTCTTTGTGAAGAAAACGAGGAAAATAAATTGAGACTACATCTAGACCATACGTCCCACATCAATGTAGACTGAACGCTCCTCCACCCTCGCCGAGGCTTTCTGCGCACCCCATCTGGTCATCCTCGAAAGTGAAAGAGTGGGCGATGGTTCTGAGTGGGGTTGCATGTTAGAAATAGAAGTGTTCTGGACGCTCTGGCTTCAGAATACATACTAACTTCTTAAACTTACGGTACACATTTTAGTGCAGTAAATAGGACTCCAAAATGCATTGCAAGTGGAAATTAAATTCCAGTTAAATTATTGTAAAATATGTCTAGACATAGTCCATGCTCAGATATAACAAATAAAGCTTTATTTAAATATCTAGAAAAAAATGTATTGAGAATTTTCTCTAGGTCTAGCTTGTAAGTTATAAATACATATACATATTTGTATACTATTTTTTCTACATTGGCAAGACCCTTTTAAAAAAAAATTATGCCGTATATAAGGAGAGATATCTGCAGTGAACAAGGCATGCAAACTCGTTGGATGAAATTTACCTATTGGGTACTGGTCGAGCCCAAATCAAGATGGTAAATTATAAAGTCGACATACACGTCATCAATGACGATGGCAGTGTGGCTGACAGCCAGTGTGAGTGTGCTGCCGGTATTGAGCCATGTAAGCATATCCTAGTTTTGTTGCTAGCTGTGCAAGATGTTGCAGAAAATAGGAAATAACAACGCCGAGGTATGTACGCGAAATATATAGACTTATCACACGCCTGGGCAGCCGCTTAAGGCTGCCACCTAAGAAGAAGTGCAAATAAGCCAACCAAGTCAGTATCAATGAAGTGTTCGATTCTAGTCCTCAACGTCTACGAAATGTTCAAGCCTTTCAGATACAGTGAGGAAAATATGCATTTATAACGCAGTGTCTGTAGTGACTGCAAAGTCCATCGGTTATCCCCATTATGCATACAATGTCTGCAGACTATCATTTGCGATTAAAAAGACCTTATTATGCGGGTGATGTAAACACAGCTCTTAAGAAACAATTAGACACGTGCATCTTACAAAAGAATAAATAGATTCTATCGAGTTTTCTACAAGTGGTCATCTAAAAATTAAACCTGGAAGGAGAGATATGGCTGAATCAGCTCCCCCATTGCGGAGCACTCTTTCTTTGTTTCTCGAGCAACAGAACATGGATCATAAACGAGTCCAAGGCGTTGACTCACTAGTAATGTTGTTCATCAATGCAAGGTTGGTAGTTCACGCCGTGAGAACATGCTACCTCCTCCGGAAAAAGCTGGAGGTAAGTGTGCTTCTATGGTTGCACAGACGTACAGAACCCGTCGCCGCCATTTTTTTCTGCTAAACAATTGAGTACAGGCAAGCCAATATATCAAAAGTTTCGTCTCAAAATGCTGAAAAAGTTCTGCCCGGTGTCCACTTTGACAGCCGCGGCATAAAGTCGATTGTTGTTGTTGTAGTTGATTATAATTTGGTGCATTGATGTTAGTAGATTAGTAGTAGTTTTAGGCAGGGTAAAAGTGATTTAATTCAAATATTTAAAAAATGATACAAGTGACACTGAGGCTATGATCAATGCTTTGTGTGAATGAATGAATGTGTGACAATGAAGTGACTCCTTGAATTGTAGAGGGCACAACAAGACCAGACCGAAGAGCGGAGACAAAACAAGTCCGCCCGAGACAACAAGAACATACAGACTGCTAGGCAGTAGGCCGAGGCCGAGGATGCCTGTACCTGCGGATTGGATTGCATATTGCTTAACGTCACATATTTATGCAACTTGGCTAATCGTGACGAAGGGAGCGACGTAAGGGATGACGCGGGGGGACAAGGGGTGGACAGGCATGTGCTGGTCAGAACCAGCCACAAGCGTATGGGGAGGGCAGGGGTTCCCCCACGTCGTGGTCGTCTCCGCCTGTGTCATCATCCGTGCTAGGCCACCACCAACACACCTCCCTCGTCCAGGGCTCACACACCTTACAACAGTTAGGCCACTACTTGGGTTCCATCCGCTTATTACCCCCCTCCTCTATCCTAGACCATCTGGGTTCAATACCCAGGTAAATCCAGCCCTCTCCACGACCAGGCCACTTGAACATTCTCGACACTTCTCAAGAGGATGAATTTCCGAAGAGGATGAAGCTAATCGCAGCCAAGGTGGCCAAAGATATTTTTGTTGCAGGTGCAGCAACACCCAATGTAGGCCTACCGCCTACGTCAGGTGCCGGAGGAGAAGAAGAAGAAGAAGCCCACAGCCAAGGAGGCCGAAGATATTTTTGTTGCAGGTGCAGCAACAACCAATGTAGGCCTATGTCAGATGCCAAAGGAAGAGAAGTAACCCACAGCCAAGAAGTCAGAAGATAATAACTCGCATGTTCCTCCTACAATACCCCTCAAGTTGAAACATGTACTTTGCAAGCTGTTAGAAGTGGTGTCGGAAAATTTAATATTAACGGTGGTGCACCAACTGCAAACCAGTACCCTCGTACTTGCTTAGCTTGCAACAGCACCTATCAAAATAAGAATTCATTTTCAAAGCATAAGAAAATATGCGGGCAGGGCAAGAAAAATACGGCATGTTGTCTATTTGAAGATTGCTCTAAAGAATGTTATCACCGTACAGCTATGGTAAAACATCTTATAGATGACCATGATTGTAATGTTGAAATTATTTCAAAAAAATATGATGATTTTGGGTCGTTCAAAATATGGAAAGAACAGGAAGAAAGTTCACAGATTGTTAAATTCACCGCTTTATATAAAGGACGTCGTGGAAATCATTACTTTAATTGTCAGTTTGATGTTGAAAACAAAACACACCGACACTCTTCATAAAATTACCGCATAACAGCCCAAAAGTGGAAGAAAGGTCAAATTCCTAATAGAAAGTGCCCTGCTTGCATGTCTGTTTGTGTTCTTCCAAGCGGAAGTGTTAACTCTTGACTACATACCTACACACAACCACCCTTTAACTTTTGAAAATACAAAATACCAGCAAATGCCAGGTTCTGTGCGGTCTTTTATAACAGGCACTTTATCAATGGGGGTTAGTATAAAAATAATAAAGAAAGAACTTAAGGCAGACGCTGGATTACTAGAGAACCGGGATGGGCCTTATTTTTTACGAAAAGAACATTATGTAAACATGCGGTACTTGAACCAAATTAAAAGTTCTATTTAAAGTAATGGAAGGTTAGATGATGATGCCACTTCAACAGCACCCAAAGTACATGCACTAGCCCAAGGTGAGAAAACCCCTATTATTGTGTACAAACCACATGGACTACCAACAGTTATAGGTAACAAAGGATTAGATAATCTTGTTTATAGCAATGACTTGTTTGTTCTAGGCATACAAACAGAAGCACGATTGGAAGTTATGAAACAAGGTTGTCAAAAAGTCCTGTGTTTAGATGCTACTCACGGCACAACATACTATGATTTTTACTTGATTAATTTAGTTGTGCCTGATAAATTTGGTATGGGATATCCAGTTGCTCATTTCATTAGCAATAAGCAGGATGCTGATGTGTTAAATCTTATGTTCGATAGTATCAATTCTAGGTGTCCGGCAGAGATTAAAATAAATGTATTAATGACTGATGACGACAATAGCGGCTGGAATGCTGTCCATTAAGTTTTTGGTCACGACGTGGTTCATCTCCTGTGCATTTGGCATGTTCATCGAGCATGGCAAAGGCAGATTTGTGTCCACATACATGATACAATAGTACAGTGTGAAGAATTGTGAAAAATTGGTCATCTGTGAAAATTAATAAGAATTGCAAAAGTAGTCCTATCTTGAAATATTTTTTCTCTCTACACAATAGAGGGTACTTAACTAGTCGACCAGAGTCCCATTAAAATATGACGAATGTATTTACCCTATAAATGTCAGAGAATCATAATATGCAGTAGATTTAATTATACTCAGAATTATTGCCGCTCACAACACCTCTGCAGGCAGGTGGAGCTTCAGGTGGCTTCTTTCTTCTCCTATCCACTCTAGCTGGAGGAACTACTATTATTACTATATTGAAATACTATTCACTCAAAATCTTTCTACTAGATTGGATTGGATATTGCTTTACGTCTCATATTTATGCAACTTGGCTAATCGAGACGAAGGGAGGGACGTAAGGGATGACGCGGGGGACAAGGGGTGGACAGGCCTGTGCTGGTCAGAACCAGCCACAAGCATATGGGGAGGGCACTGGGTTCCCCCACGTCGTGGTCGTCTCCGTCTGAGTCATCATCCGTCCGTGTTGTCTTTGTCGTCGCCATCGGGGAGGTAGTCAAAGGGAAGGGGTTCCCCGACGACGCCCCAGAGCTCGCCATTAGTTTCAGGGAGTGAAACTCCCCTATTCACGGGCCAAACCGCGAGAAGGTGTCGAGTTGAAATTTGAAGGCCCATCAACTCAAAAAAAGCAAATCAAAGCATATGGGAGGGCAGGGGTTCCCCCAGGTCGTGGTCGTCTCCGTCCGTGTTGCCATTGTCGTCGCCGTCGGGGAGGTAGTCAAAGGGAAGGGGCCCCGACGACGACCCAGAGCTCGCCATTAGTTTCAGGGAGAAATCTCCCCTAATCACGGGCCAAACCACGAGAAGGTTGCGAGTTGGAATTAAGGGGGAAGAAGAACAATGAAAAAATCAGAAAGAGATAGAAAATTAAGATGAAGATATGGAAGACATCAGAATTCACGTCAAAGAAAATCACCTCTTTTGACAGCGACGGTGAATCGGTAGATCACCACTCCAAAACGTCAAAATCACGACTTATCACTAAGTTAGTTAGTTAATGTTGTTTTAGGGCACTCAACAGTAGAGTTATCAGTGGCCATGTGAAGTGTATTGGAATTTTCCAAATTGTGTTTTTCCATATTGTGGATTACCACTATATTTTCTTCTTTAAAAGGGAGGAACGTGGGGAAGACGCGGGGGAATGGGGAAGGAGTGAGGTTTTGGTGGATGGGTTTTAAAAAATGGGGGGGAAGGAGGAGTGCTCGTTGCAGAGGGGGCCCGGAAAGCATGGAGAAAAAAAAAGTGAAAGAAGAAAAAAATATGAGTAAGGGCTGTTGAATAAAGGGAAAAGGGATAAAAATTTGCGGAGAGCTCTCTCTGCTGTTGAGTTGATTTGAGAGTTAGAGATGGAAGTCAAACACCTGCGCAAAAAGTGGGGAACAGCAGGCCAGGGGCCTTTTTACGGAAGGGTTTTCACATTATACTTTTTGTGTAAGGCCTCAAAAAAATTTTTTCTGCTGGTGTTTGCAGCTTTATGCTAAAAGTGTAGAATTTGTTAATAAGGCCTTCATTTGAAACTTTTTATTCTTAATCAAGCACATCATTAAGGGGGGAAATAGTGAGTAAAAAGGAGAACCGACCTTAGGGGAGAGGTAAAATTTGCGAGCAGAGGCAAATATAGCAAACAATGTTTTAAAAAAATTCGTTTTTCAGTTTATGACGTTATATGACCTTGGATGACTGACTAACTAATACACTACTGTTTTGGATTGATTGGATATTGCTAACGCCCATTAATGAAACATGGTAATCGAGACGAGGGGAGGGACGAAAGGGGGGTGACGCGGGGGGACGGGGGTGGACAGGCCTGTGCTGGTCAAAAACCAGCCCCCAAGGTAGGGAAGGGCAGGGGTTTCCCCACGCGGGGTCGTCTCCGATTTGGTATCACCCGTCGGGTTTTTGTCCTTGTCGTCGCCGCGGGGAGGAAGTCAAAGGGGAAAAGGGAAAGTCCCCGACGACGACCCAGAGCTCGCCATTAATTTAGTTCACAATTCGCCCATAGATGTCTTTAAAACCCTTTTTCTGTGTAGGTCGACTTGGGCCTAGATGGATTACACTTGGAGTCGATAAAGGGTAGGGCGCGCACGCGGTTTGGGGCGTGGTGCAACAAGGGTAACTTGTTTGCTGTATTTTTTTATGATTTAATTAATTAATTAGGTAAAACATTATGCGGACGTTAAAAAAAACTACAAAACCTTTAACGTTTCTATCAAATATAAGGATTTAACGGATTTTTTATCAATTGTCATCACCCAAAACAAATTAACCTAGAAATCCTTTAACGTTTTCTTTTTTAAAAATGAATTCTTCACCCGAAATAAGTTAGTTTTAAATATTATTTTTCCCTTCAAAAACCCAAAAAAAACCTAAAAAACCCTTTTGACGTTTCTTTTTTAAATAATAAAGGATTTTTCACCCCAAAAAGGAGTTTTTTTTTTTTTTTTTATTTTTTTATTTATTATTATTTTTTTGCATTTATTTTACAACTTTTGCCATTATTCCCCCAAAAAAAAACCTACAAAACCCTTTTAACTTTTTATGTAAAATAGAAGGATTTTCATCAAAAGGAGATTTAAATATAATTTTTATTTGTCACCCAAAACCCAAAAAACCCTACAAAACCCTTTTAAGTTTCTTTTTTAAAATATGAAGGATTTCCCCCGAAAAGGAGTTTCATTAATTTTTTTTGTTTTTATCGTTTTTTTAATAGAAAAACATAAGAATAGAAAAAAAAAAAACGTTTGAGAATTTAAACCACGAACCCCCCCGTTAAAAGTCTAGCCCGCTACCATCCTCCCCAAACACGGCTTTAGTTTGCGGGCCCCCTTTGGGGTGGTAGCGCCCGGTGGCCGGCAGCAGCGGTAAGGAAGTCCCCACCGTCCACTTTTCATCCCTGGGCCCCTATCCGACTACCTTTTCTGTGTAGGTCGGCACAGGATTTCCAACTTAAAAACAAACCCAAAAACCTTAGGGTGATAGGAGAAATGTAAACACCCTAAGGCTTTTTATTATTTCACTCATTTCTTTGGAGATCTTTTATTTAATTGTTTTTTGTGGTTTGTATTTTTTTGATTGGAAGGAAGGTCGCAAGCTGAGCCTTGCGCGCATTTCCCGTAAAAAAACTCTATTTGTGTAAAATACCCTTTGAGGCACGGGTTTAAATTGCCTCAAGCTTTGTAAATTTAGCTCTAGTTTTGGTTTCCCAAGCAGGGATCCATAATGATGACGGGGCCGAATCAAGTTATATATAAAGATCGAATTGTACGATTTTTGAGCCGTTTAAGTTTTGTTACAAGTCCAAGTAATTTTGAGGCACGATTTTTTACAAATTTCAGTGTGCAAATTTCCACTTTAATCTTTGAAAGTAAATTCGAGCAACTTAAATTTGAATCAAATTTTAGGAAAATTTTGCCTTGAAGTGAAAAGTCACATCTTGAAAAAAATTTTTTGATCTATTTATGTAAACTTTTGAGTTTTAGAGAGTTCAGGGAATTTTTTTTATTGTGGACCAGGTATTTGCTTTTGAGTCGTTTTGAAAAATTTAACATCAAGTATTGATTAATGGGATCATAAAGGGTTTGAATCATCAGCAAACTGTATAAGGTTAAAGAAACTATCACAAAAACAACAAACATTTCACCCCAAAACAGGACCGGGAAAATTTTCCCTTTTTTGCTGTGAAAGAGGAGTTTTACCACAAAGAACAACAAATGTGCCAAATGCAGGAAAAATACCACCATTGCCGGATGTTTGAAGGCATGGTGAAAAGGTTATGGACAAGAAAGAGTATGCATGTTTTGCCAAGTACATAAATGTGCACAGACTGCTAAAACAACGACAGGATTAAGTATTCGGAAATAATACAAGGAACCGCCAGAGGAAATGGAAGAGACTTAATCAGAAAATGTATTCCCATCAAAAAAGACACCAGGATAAGATACCATGTTACCCAAAAAGTTTGGTTGACGCGCTATATCCTCATTTAACAGTTTTAAAACCCAAAATAGGCAATTAAAAAAGGGCAATGCCTGCAACCTGTAAAGAGAAATCCCTTACAAAAACACAGTGTTTTCGATGCTCTGTTGCAGGAGGTACTTATTTGTGGATATAAAGACTTCCGTCAAAAAAGTGATTCAAGTTTTTATTACATAGAGATCGGAGAAAGAGATAACAGGGTGTTTGTAAAAAATTTTATGAAGCTCGCGCAAAGCAATGGAGCCCAGACAGACCAAACCAAGACAAATGTCAGTATAAAAAATTTTTTTTTTTTTTTTTTTTTTTTTGATGAAACGAAAAGTAGATGTATTATGAAAATTGTAACACCGGAATTTATGTTGTCGTTGAAATGGCATTCTTGTCTGGTTAAAAGAAAGTGGAATGGTATTCTTTTTAAAGCGGAAAAAGGATTTTTACCTAAATATATGTCTGAAAAAATTAGTAAAAAAAACGGAGACATGGATATAAAACAGAGGGGGGAACAAAAATTTTTAAATTGGCTCATGAAAATAGGAAACTGAAATTCAAATTTTTATTTTATGTGGGGAATACGCAAATATAACAGTTACAAGGGAAATTAGATTGAGAAAAGAGTAAAAGATTTTAAGTACAAGGTTATAATTTTTAATAAAGGTAGAAATGAAGAAATGTAGGATCCCTTTTAATGTATTACGGACCCCTCTATACTCAGGTTGCAATTTTAAAATACTGGAAACGCTTTTTAGTTATTAATTAATTTTTTTAATTTTAAGTCTAATTTAGTTTTAGTTTGGTGAGTTTTTTAATTTTAATGTATTTTATGTGTGATATTGTAAAATATGAATAGTCGTATGGCTACTAGGCAGAGTCGCAAAAAAAGATTAAATTGAATGAAATTCGTAAAAATGTTTTGGCGTTTTCCCCTTACTTACCATGCTTGTGACTGGGACTACGATAGACTAGACTTTAGTGAACTGGCTAGATCAATAAAAGGGGCAGTCAAAAAGGAGTCGTAACCCCTTTTTCGACATGAATGAATATTTTTTGGCAGCTAATTGACCTACCAAGAAATTTTACCTAAACTAAAGTTAGGACTTCAAAGGACTTCAGAAGTAAATAAACATTCCCTAGACTAAAACAATTTTTTGTTCCAGAGCAAACCAACTCAAAAGCGAAAGGGGGAAAACACCCCTATGGCAAAAATGAAGCCTTACAAGAAATAGGAATTTGTGGAAACCTCCCCCCCCCCCCCCAAAAAACCTCACCCCCTACCAAAATTTCCTCCCCTCCCCGAAATTTTTCCTCCCCAGTCCCCATCAACACTCTCCCTGTCCTCACTACCCCGAACCCCTTTACCCCCTCCCCTGATTTAAAACTAGTCCGCCCCTGGAGTGAGCGCCCGCGTCCCCCTCAGTCAACGTCCCCCGTGTTGAGGTAAGCACTGAAAGTCTACTTTTAAATGATCAGTTTTTCATCTCTGCCTCCCAAGCCCTCTTTATATTTAGGACTCATTTCTCGGTAAACCTGAGTGGGGCATACATTAGACAGTTGAAAGGGAAATTTTTATTTAATTCTGTTTTTTTTATGTTAAATATTGTCCAATGTAACTAACAAGTTCGTTATTTTTTTATTTTTCTAGCTGTAAAATTTCCGAACGTCGGGGGGAGGAAGATCACGACTCAAAAAATCGAAAGGGCCACTGATGACAAAGATAGCCATATTAAAAGGGGATAACCCCCACCTAGAAAGGGTGGCGTTATACAAAAACGGGGCCATGCTCAGTAAAGGGTAAGCTTGCGGGGGGACACCAAACATAGGCTACTATGTAAGGGCAGACTAGGGTTTTTTTAAATATTAACAAGGGGGGCATAAAGGGGGTTTTAATTTTTAAAACCCTTTATCAAATGAAAAACATTAGGATCAGTAAAGTTTTTGGGGTCTTTCCAGAAGAAAATTTATAGCAGTTTTTGGATTGAGGGTTTTTTTTAAATAGGGGGGCACTTTTTGGAACAGGCCTATGCACTTTTTAAATTTTGAGGAGTTTTAAAGTTGGGTAATTTGACTCTGAGCCAAGAAATAGTCAACTAATTAAAATGCCTATTCATGCTGAAGGGAAAATTGTGTTTTGCAATCTGAGACGAGAAGTTATTACTTAGGGGTTGTGACTTTTTGCAATTGCAAGTAGGCTTATAGCACTCACAACATAAAAAATTAAATCCCTTTAGTCAAAAACAGCTTTAAATTTGCTCTCTAAAGATTCTTGGGAAAGGGCAAAAATAGGAATGTGCAATTCCCGTCCATAAGTTTGGGTTGTTTCCGGTTTCGGATAGTTTGGGGTAAGAATTTTGAAGAGTGAAGAGTTAATTTAAATGAAAAATTTGCAAAACCGCAGCAGAAAAGTGAAGAACCCCAATTTTTGGTAATATGGTGGGGGTTGGGGTGGTGGGTTGCTACCTTCCGGACTCGGGGCCCTGGGCCCCGAGTTCCGGGAACACTGTCCTTTTTTTAAAGTGTTACCAAGATAACTTTTAAAAAAAACCCTAATAATATACCATTCCTACACCCTAAAAAATTTGGTATGCAAATACTTTTGCAAGTGGGCCATGTCTGAAATTTTTTTTAAAATTTATCTAATTCCCTTTGATTAATCGGAAAGTGAGAATATTTTTACAAAATGGCACACTATGCGGTTTAGCGGCAAACAGGGGCCACAAATGGCCCCGGGGCGACTTTTAAAAAATTTATCCGGGTGATCAGGATTTTATTATACTAAAAAGTTGGGCCCTGCCCCAGGATAAAATAAAATCCTGTTAGGGGGGGGGCAAAAGTCCAAAATTTTTAAATTTTACATTTTTAATGGTATCCGGCAAAAAATAGTTAAAAAAGCATACTTTTTCAGATAAGGGCCCCAAATTGTCAGGACACGTTTTTATTGGGGGCCCTAGTTCTGGGAAAAAAAATTTGCCCATCGCAGTCAGCATCGACGAGCTTATCTTGACGCATGACAAATTTTTGCGGGAAGACCTAGATGAGCAGTTCTTTTTTTGGAATTTGTTGGAACTTTTGATAAAGCCTTCTTGCCCCCTTTTTCCAACAGAGATCGCTGTGCACAGCACCCAAAACCCACCTTGGTATCATTCATTCGATCCCCATTTAAACCCCATTTAAATTTTATTTCCCACCCTTTTATAAAGGAATATTTCAAGCGACAGGAGACTTTTTACGTTTTCGACGCGATTTCACTGAATGACAACACAGGGGGTCTACTCAAGGGCTTTTACGTCTCGTGTTGGTGCGCCGCAACTCGAGCGCAGCTGCCGCAACCCATTCTTGTTTGGGCTGTGCTTGAGGCGGCGTTACCAAACGAAAGACTGTAAACGCACCTTATACACGGGGCGCGCCGTGCAAAATCTAGCGGGTCGCAGGCCCCCGGCGTCACTGACTGCTTCCAGTAACAAGGCGACACGTCGTGGACTTTTTTTATCGATCTCATTCAAACCCCCATTTTACCGCGAATTTCAAATTGTAATATCTTTTTTCGTTCGGAAATGGCCGTAAATGACTGTAAAAATCCCCCTGTCCGTTTTTTACCCTAATATCCGTTAAAAAGGACTATGTCCACGTGACTCGAGAAGTCGACGAAAGAGAGAGCTTTACGGGCAACCCCTAGCAGTGACAATATCCCGGTAGATGGTACCACTGCGGCCTGATGCTCTCCCGGGAGAGTTCTTTTTTATCGATTAAAGGAGATAAATACGCCCTGCAAACATCGAAGTCGCAAAAATACGACAGCACAGCACTCGGTTGAAATCTTGAAGATGTCAGCTCTGTGTTTGCTTGTTGATTTGCTGCAGTTAATTATTTTGGGAGCGGGAAATCATTTCTTTCGAACTACAAGAGACAGAACCCCCAGTAAAAGGTTATAGGCCGGGCCTACGCTTTCTCCTGGCGCAAACGAGCTTTCACCCCACCCCAGACCCAATCAAATAAAATCATAATTTTTAAAAGTAATAATTAATAATAAGAGTCCCTATTTCTCCACCTTTTAGTTACGTCCACTTACAAAAAAAGTAAATGTTATTTATTGGAAAACTCGACTCCAGTCAACGAGTAGGGGCCCACCCAGGTATTCTTAAACGCCGTCAGTCAAGGGCCCCAGCAACGTTTTTCAAAAGAAAAGCTGGTCTACTAGGTTTGTACCCCATTTTTGGGGCCCCTGCGGTCAGAAAAAAATAGACTCGTTTTCATTGCAATGTAATGTAAATATTGTTGAAAGAGGTAGAACGACTATCGGTTAAACTTGGGATAAATGGTTCCAGGGCGGGACGACACATAACAATTTTTAAACCTTTTTTAAAATTCCAAGACTCTATGCACAAACACACTTATTTAGGTGTAGTTTAATAGTTGATGTTTCAAAGTTTTAGTGCTGCCACAGCTAATTGAGACGGAAAAAAGGCTGCGAGAAGCTCAAACAGGGGCGGCAGGGAAATAAAAAAAAAAACTGCACCTACACCACAAAAAATTGGCCATCCGGATTTTTTCGGGCCTCAAAATCAACCTGGCCCACCCAAAAACAAACACCGGTCCCGCAAACATTGAATCGGTGGTACCTTACTACCGGTACCGCAGGCCACTCCATCAACATTTCCACTACCAGAAACCTATGAAGTCGCCCCTGTGGTAAGAATTTTACGTAGTTTTTTTTTATTTTAGAATTCCTACTTTTGGAGTAGGTAGCTTTGGGAAAACTTTTCTTAATAGTTATACCCCAAAAAAAAAACGATTTTTTTTATTGGGTATTGCTAAAGTTAATTTCTGCCAACTTGCAATCGAGGCGAAGGGGGGGACGTAAGGGGTGAGCGGGGGGAAAGGAGTGGGGAGGCCTATGCGGTCAGAACCCCCACAAGCGTATGGGGAGGGCAGGGGTTCCCCAAAATCGTGGTCGCCTTGTTTGTCATCATCCGCTGTGCTGTCATTGTGTCGACGGGGGAAGTAGTCAATGGAAGGGAAAGTTCCCGACGACAACCCAGACCCTTATTGTTTCAGGGAGAAATGAAAAGATTGATAAAATTTTTTTTAATTTAAATTAAATGGGAATGGCTACATGCATTTTGTGTGAAAATTTAGCATAACCCCGTAAATTTTATTGATGTTTTAATAGAACCATTGTGTTAAAAGATTTCGTGAGGAAATTTTTCCTGGCCCCCCGGAGTATTTTGTAGAACTCCCAGCTTGTTTAGCAAAAAATTTATAAACAATGCAACAAAAACCACAAGATTGAATAATATCTTTATTTTTAACGACTTTGATCGAAGATTTTAAATTTTAAAAAAAATTACCAATCCACACTCAACCAAGTAAAATTTAAATAGGTACCCCAAATCAAAAGGGATGAATAATTTTTTCCCTAATAGTGCTTGAGTAGGCATTTTTTAAAGGAAAAATGGCATTTTTTGTACCCTCCCAATTCCATTGACTTAGGGACCCGGGTATAAAATTTAAGCGCCAGTGTGGGGATTAAATTTACTACAAAAGTGTCCCACTTATTCAAATAGATGTTTAGAAATCTTCAGAATTTTGTTCAAAAGAACAAGAACAACAGCGAGGGGGACATCCCTAGGAGATGGGTTTACATAACAGTTTTGTTACGTTCCGTATTAGATTTCATGACAAAAACCTTTCCGAAAAAACGCACGAATGGGGCTCAATGACAGCAACCCACAGTCCCATAGCCTTCAGCGGGACCTTTTGCTTACAAAAAAGGTCGACGCATTTTGCTTCGGGGAAAATCATAAAACAAAAGGCTACCTGAATATAGTTATGAGGTGATAAGCCCGGGAAAGGGGCCAAAACACGCCCCCCATCTTGGGTTTTGTCAAATTAAAAAAAAATGGCTATAAAAACCCAAACCCCGACCCATTTGAAAATGTTTTGCGTTTTAGATTTTAAATTTTATTTTTAAAGTTTGTTAGCCAATTTTTAAATTTGTAATTTTTATATTCAATTAAAATAATTTTCTGATCAATGTTTTTTGGGTTTGGAATGCTTGGCTTTTTAAAATTTTAAGAGAGCGCCTAATTGAAAAAGTATTCATATAAAACCTTTTAGATAAATTAATTTAAACAAACGAACAACTTTGGGTTTTACTTAATTACTTCCCGGATATGAATTTTTTAAGGTCGTGCCACCCCCGCTTCCGCGCCTATCAAACCCGGAGCGTTCGGGGTTGGCGATTTATGTTGTCTTTTGTTCTGTCTTGTCGACGCATTTGACTTCGGGAAAATGAATAAAAAGGTACTTAATACTATGTATGAGGTGAAGGCGGCAATTGGGCCAAAAAACGCCGCCCCTCTTGAATTTGATCAAATTTAACAAAGGTATAAAAAAACCAAAAAACCCCTAAACGATAAAAAAAAAATTTTTAAAATTCCAGTTTTTAAATTTAATTTCAAATGTACGTGTGTTGCCAATTTGTAAATTTTTAATTGTATTATGCAAATAAAAAACATTTTTTGAGTCAATGTTTTTTGTTTGGAAGTTTGGCTTATAACTTTTTAAAAGAGCGCCTTAATTTAAAAGGTACATCATGTAAACCCTTTTTGAAACTTTAAAATTTTTAAAATAACGCATCAAATTTAGGTCTTTATCTTAATTTCTTTCCCCGGGAAAGAATTTTTTAAGAGTCGTGCCCCCCTCGCTTGCGGCCTATCAAACCAGGAGCTTCGGGGGCGGGATTATGTGTCTTCGTTCCGGATATCTTTTTATAGTTATTTTAAAGGTTCTTTGCTGTTCTTTGCACCAGTTTCCCAATCGGAATATAGTATTTTGGAGCTGGAAAAATTTTCGAATGTCCTCGAAAGTTAGCCAGATATTTGCAGTGACTAGGGTTTAAAGGGGTTTTTACATAGCAAAAAAGATTGTTTACATTGAATTAAAGAATTCCCCCCCCAAAAAACCTTTTTCTTTTTTGGGGTCATTTAATTTTTATTGA
Organism: Sweltsa coloradensis; assembly: GCA_024449915.1. Lineage (NCBI taxonomy): Eukaryota > Metazoa > Arthropoda > Insecta > Plecoptera > Chloroperlidae > Sweltsa > Sweltsa coloradensis. The sequence goes on along the minus strand of JAMZAV010008954.1, from coordinate 53,078 downwards.
TTAAAAAAGTTCTTAGCTGTATTGGCAAGTTTTTGAAAGGAAGGGTTCAGAGTCAATTTTGGGCAGAATGTTCTACATCGGAGTAAGCGTTGTAACATATGCTCCATTTTGACGGGATGACACAAAGGGGAAACAATGAACGACTTCTTAACCAATTTTTTGAAACGAACAATCAGATCAGTATTCCAAAATTCATAGATTTTATTGATCTTTGAAATTTCTTGAAAACTGTGACAAAGAAACTATATAGCCAAGAGCCAGGAGACATCCTTTCAGGGAAAGATACTTAATGGAGGATTTCGTAACTTTTGTACAAACTAATTTTGAAACAAAGAAAAATTTAAATACTGGTTTGATTTTGGATATGGATCTCTTTAATGGATTTATTACGTGAAAAAGAGAGGAAAAATGTTTAATTTTTGGGGCTTTTTTGCAATTCAAAAAATCGTACCTTTTTTTTCGTAGCGACAGAACAAATTTTTTTGTGGTGCTTGTTACTTTAAAAGGGGTATGAGGAGATACCTGACACTGCTCCAGAAGTGTATGAAAAGGTTTATGGATAAGAATTGTTAAAAGAAACAAAAGGGTTTTTCAAAACGGTTGCGGGGATATGGTCTAGAACAACCATTAATCGCTCCAAAAAAAAAAGCTGGGGTCATGGATTACTAAAGGAAAAATATTGTTGCAGAGTGGGATTTATTATCGTGAAAAGTTAGCTGATCAAACTTTCAAAGAGAAAGTAAAAACCGACAACAACACCCAAAGATTTTCATGTCAGAATACAGCTCGTCTAGAAAATTCAAATTCAGGAGAAAAATTCAAAGTTTATCCACTTCATACGTCTCATGGAAACCCCTTTTAACTAACTGACAATGTTTTCAAACATAAAAACCCAAAATGTAGGCTAGGACATTCGAAATCAAGACTTAAGTGAAGAAAATTGGTGATGGAGCCTATCTTGAATTAGAAAGGAACATTCATAAAAAAAAAGAAAAAGGGGGTTTTTGGTACACAAAACCGTAAAACTTGCAAACATATGATCAAGTGTTAAAAACCAATTAAAGCCAAACCTCAAAGCATGTGCTTAAAAATAAAATAGCACAAGTACAAGATGCATGATATTTCTCATAAGGGACTCGATCTTAAAGACAATCTGACATGAAGATGTCCGATTTTTTCTGATGGTTTATAAAAAATTAAGAAGAGCGATCAGGTGTTTCAATTAAAAAAAAGTTGCACAAAAGCATTTGCAGAAGCATTAAAATGCAACTTCCCCCCAATAATGTATAAGCACATCTTTAACACAGGCGATTTTAGAAAAAAACGGGGCAAAGAGAAACGGCATTGGGAGAAATAGATGATTTTTTCATTTTCACTCAACGTTCAAGGGCGTCAAATCCAAAAGGAAGATTTGGATTGATTCCTACTTTGAGGGATCACAAAAAGGGAGCAGGATCTACTGTGAATTAAATATACAATTTGTTTATTAAGTGAATGATTTCAATATGCAATTTCACTAAAACTAGTCTTTTAATTTGTATTCGGAACATTTTTGACATGCAAATAAAATACATTCATCATTATAATTTATTATCTTTTACCAGAGAAATCAAACTAAAGACAAAAAGAAATGTAAAAAAAGGTATTGCCTTTAAAATTATGGGAATGAATGAAGGGAAAATTGACCAAAAAGTTTTAATTATTATAAGCATGAAAAAGTGTGCATTTTAAGTTAATTAAGTAGTCTTTTAAGATCAGTTTTCAATAAAGGAAAATTGTAACGAAAAGATTTTTGCCTTTACGATCAAAAGAAAAACTTATTCGTTCGTCTACTTTCTCAAAAAATCATACGCTGAATTCAGCATTGCATCAGAATTCGGTAAATAAATGAAGGTTTATTCCTGAAAGAGTTCAAACTCAATTCGTTTCAGTAATATACATAATAATAAGAATATGTGAGGAGTTAATCTTCAACCTTTTTGAGGTCATTTTGGAATTATATGATTAACATTGATTCAATGCAAATAATACCATTGAAATAAACTATCAATAGATATGAATAGATAATCCGAGAACGAAAGACAACATCAATCGCACGCGCACCGATCGTTGCTTGGCTTCACAAGCGCGGCAAGCGAGGGTGGCACGACTCTTTAAAAAATTCATAACTCGGGAAGTAATTGGGATACAGACCTAAATTTGATTGCGTTATGTTTTAATTGAAGTTATCTAAAAGGTTAACATTAAGTACTTTTTCAATTAAGGCGCTCTCTTAAAAGTTATAAACCAAACATTCCAGAACAAAAACATTGACTCAGAAAAAATATTTTAATTGCATAATTCAATTACAAAATTTACAACTTGAAAACACACATCCATTTGAAATTAAATTTCGAAACTGAAACATCAAACTTTTTCAAAATCGGTTTAGAGGTTTGGTTTTTATAGCCATTTGATTGAATTTTATAAAATTCAAAATGGCGGCGTGTTTGGCCCCTTTGCCAGCTTATCACCTCAAGACATAGTATTCAGGTAGCCTTGTTTTATATATTCCGAAGTTAAAATGCGTCGACCTTTTTTGTAAGCAAAAGGTCCCTGGCTGGTGTACTACCACCCACACGACAACCGACAACACCACACACACGACAACCTACAACACCTCCGACACATTCACAAGCTGGTTATGAGCTCAGAATTGTTGTTTGTAATGTAAATTAATAGTTTTTATGCAACGCAAAAATACCTTCAGGTAATAACCTGGAAGCTCGCAAAAAATGCAAGCAGGCAGAAGAGGATTCAGACCTCCAACTATCAGACATTAATAAAAACCCAAAACGCAACACTTAATCTAGAAAAATTCTTCAACCACAAATCTGACGATTGCCTTCAGCTTGACACTGACGGTGAGATATTAGAGTCCCTCAGCCTGGATGAAGATCAAGATGAACGACATGACATCCGCATTTCCCCAGGGATGAAGGTAAATTATAGATAACATAATTTGAGAATTATATAATTTGGCTAGATTAAAAAGTTGTGTTGTATAAAATAGACACTATTGCTTACAGCCAATCAACCGGCAACAGACAACGATCAGGGGGGAATATTCATCGTATTCCCTCACACTGACACCGATACTGCACATTCAAGAAGTGGTCGGAAGCTGTGAGCAAACTTGGCGGAAACGTGTGGAACATGTTAAGAAGGTGGACAAAACGTACACTATTTCGATCGTAAACACGATGATCATGACATTGTCATCCGATTAGCCAAGGATACTTCAAGTGAGGATATTATTGGATATTGCTTAACGTCTCATATTTATGCAACTTGGCTAATTATTAAGGAATGAATAATGAAATTAATGAATGAAATATAAAAAAGTGTTGGGGAAAAAAAGTAAAGAACAATTATTTTGAAAATAACAATATTTTTGTGATTTTTGTGAAGAAGACTTGGTGTCTCCAAGTAAAGTTGGAAACGTTGGATGGTGGTTAACAGTATTTCATAAAACAGAAAAGAGCAGTGAAATCACATTTGCAAAAGAAAAGACGCCTGGAGAAGAGAGTTGCTAATCGTGGGACTATCTAAGAAGAGTTGACAAATATTTCCATAATGTAGTTTACAAAAGATAGCTCGTGTTGAAACACCAATGGTCCTCTGGCCAGAAAGAAAGAGATTGTCCTTAGCATGCCATGCCAACCTGTTTCCTAAGGTTCCTAAGGTCGTTCTCGATAAAACAGAAACAGTCACAGAGAAGACAAGATGCTAGCGGTGCAGAATCCTTACCTCTCCTCACTACCACAGGGGAAAAATACAATTCAGTTTTAAGTATGTGTCTCGCCATCTGGCTTAATAAAGTTCGTCAGTAGGGCATTTGGGGGACGAGCCAGTGACAAGGCCATTTTTAATCAATAGGACTTAACTCACAAGCTCATACCGTACCACGAAGCTAACATGTTTGACAAGAGGTTTTTAATTGAGAGCCAAACACAACAACAAAAAACAGCACCGAATACACCACTATAGTGTGTCAAGCCTCTAATCTCGCACTGAACAGAAGCTAACACCGACCCCAAACATAAACTGCACAACCTGTGTGAATATTTTCAAACTCGCGAGATCCCAAGCGAGATTTCACGAGAAGTGACGAGATTGCTACCAGCGCTCTCCCACGCATGGTCATACGAACTATGTCGAACTACGTCAGGCCTCGGTGGCTCACTAAACTTCTCCTTCGAATTCCCTATGGCAGTTTCAGGGGGCTGGGTCCGAGGCTCTCAGCTGTGAGTGAGTCTGTGTGCGTGCAAAAGATAGTCAAAAGGTGCGGGGCGGCGAGGTCATATCGATACTGCATGTGAAGTGCGTTGGGAGATTTTCAAAATCACTTTGATGAAAGTAGCAAATGAGCTCAGAGAGGTGATATCAATTGGTTGTTGGTGATACTTCTATGTGTAGCGAGGTTCATCGTGACGATACTATATTGTCTCAGAGATTGGATTGCCTTACCCAATGAGTTTACTGGTAGTATGAACGTACTGTAACACTTCCCAATTCACGTCACACCAAATTATGAACATGGCACGCACCCTCTAAAAATCCACCCCGTGCTGAATAACAAAAGTCTCCAGCAAGTAGTACGAACTCGATTGTTTGAGCTATTAGAATATTTGCAGGATGGCCCCGAACAGGCATGTGTGTCCGAGATTGATCCGAGACCATTGTGGGGTTCCTGCAACCAAAAAAGAACAATCCGTATACGTTTTCGTGCCATTCTGCTGTTCGGTCAATTCAGTTGCGAGGCCGCTCACCCAAAGCAGTACCCAATTGAAGGCTATTTGGGTGAAGCTTCTGCAACCATTCTGGGAAAGTCATCGAGGAGAGGGTCAGAAGAGGTAAGAATTTTTATTGTAATTTTTGGATATTGCTTTACGTCTCATATTTATGCAACTTGGCAATCGAGACGAAGGGAGGGACGTAAGGGATGACGCGGGGGGTCAAGGGGAACAAACAGTGTTCTGAAGGGGGTAAAAGGTGAGTCTCCTCTTATTGATTTATGATGTAAATTCTGTCTTCTAAACTCGAGCACCATACTTCCCCTCCCCAAAGAGAAGAGAAACTGGGCACGCACGTGTGTTAAAACAATTGGAAAGATGGTAAAACATACATAGGACTGCTCCTAGGCATCAGCCGTGCGCTATTAATCTAACCACATTTAATTTCCTTAATAATTTAATTTGATAAACTGTACATTTCCTTGTTGAGCACTCTGCAACAATAGGGGTGTACGAAATGAGTGAACGACATACGTCTGACTACATTGTTCAGGTACTAGACCAAGCATGCAATGACTGGGATATAACTCATCAGAAGGTCGTTGCCGTTGTTTCTGACAACGGTGCGAATATGGGGAAAGCTGTTTCAGATTATTTCGGGAAAGGAAAACACCTGCATTGTTTTGCTCACACACTGAATTACTTCAAACAAAATGCGTCAGTTTCTGACAAACTTCGAAAGAGGCAAGTTGATCAAAGTGCGAAGTGCAAACTGCTTGCTTGAAATATTAAAAAATAACAGAGAAAATGCAGCCAAAACGTTTAAGTCAATTTGGAATAAAATAGAGACAACAGCTACGTCCCTAGATGTAATCATAAAAATGCTACGCATTATTGCATCACAGGTTCATTGATCTAACTTTTCAGCAAAAACCGACAGAGAATATTTCAGGCGTAGTATTTTCAACCCGTATCTTGACTCCATACTATCTTCCCTAGAAGACAGGTTTTCGGTATTCATTATTCAGTATTAGTATTAGTTTTAGGGCGCTTTAACAGCAAAGATTATTCGCGTCTCCAAGATATTTGTTTATTATGCTTAAGAGGATGGGATAGTAGCGAAATTAAAACCACGCGAAAATACGTTTTTTTTCGTGATATCTCGAGAACGACGCAAAATATCTAAAAACTGATTCTAGACCGAATTGTGGTTTTGTTAGAACTATATAATGCAAGAAAAAATGTTGTAATGTGATGGTAATGAAGTTTTTAATTAGAAATGTAATTAATTAAATGAATATTTTATATATAAACCGCACCAATTTTTATATTTGAATATTTTTTCTTGCATTATATAGTTCTAACAAAACCACAATTCGGTCTAGAATCCGTTTTTAGATATTTTGCCATCGTTCTCGAGATATCACGAAAAAACTGTAATTTCGCGTAGTTCCCATCCTCTTAAGAGTTAACAACCATATTATATACTTTTTCCAAGGGGAAGGTAAGGGGAGACGCGGTGTGGACAGGCTTGTGCTGGTCAGAACCAGCCACATGCGTATGGGGAGGGCAGGGGTTCCCCCACGTCGTGGTCGTCTTCGTCTGTGTCATCAACCGTCCGTGTTATCATTGTCGTCGCCGTCGGGGAGGTAGTAAAAGGGAAGGGGAAAGTTCCCCGACGACGACCCAGAGCTCGCCGCCATTAGTTTTAGGGAGTGAAACTCCCCTACTCACGGGTCAAACCACGAGAAGGTTGCGAGTTGGACTTTGTGACAAGTACATATTTGAAAACTTTGATAAAGAAGCAATGTGTTGGTACGACATGTGGTCCAATGACACAATTCGTCCTCGTTATGATTGCCTTAAAGATATTCTCTTCATTGATGTAAAAAAACACACGATGTTTTATCCAAGCGTGTGTGTGGCGATTAAAGCATTTCTGACTTTCCCAGTCACCATGTGCACCATTGAGCGGTTGTTATATTCTTAAACTTTTGACGTCCAATTTAACATCAAACATACAAAACACTTCGGACTTTATTGACGTCGTCAAAGAAACGAAGATTTCGTCAGAAGACATTTTGGTAAGTTTTGACATCGTGAACATGTTTCCGAATATCCCTGTGACAGACACACTAGAAATTGTTAAATCACGTCTCACCGAGGAAAAACAACTGAAAGAACGAACATCCCTGTCCATCACCGGCATTATGGAACTGTTTACTATGTCTTACGTCAGGCTATTTCCAACACGAAGGGGTTTTCTACAAACAAAAGGACGGCATGGTTATGGGATCCGCATGATCACCGCTGTTATCAGACATTTTCATGATAAATTTTAAATCTAAAATTCTAAAATCCAAAGGCACTGCTCTTAAACTATGGGAGAGATATGTTGATGATATTTTCGCCATCTGGTCACACAGCCGTCAGGAACTAGTGTTCCTCAATAATCAATATTCCAAGATACAGTTTACAATGGAAGTAGAGAACTAAATGATATTGCTTTACGTCTCATATTTATGCAACTTGGCTAATCGAGACGAAGGGAGGGACGTAAGGGATGACGCGAGGGGACAAGGGGTGGACAGGCCTGTGCTGGTCCTCCACAAGCGTATGGGGAGGGCAGGGGTTCCCCCACGTCGTGTCGTCTCCGTCTGTGTCATCTCCGTACGTATTGTCTTTGTCGTCGCCGTCGGGAGGTAGTCAAAGGGAAGGGGTTCCCCGACGACGACACAGAGCTCGCCATTAGTTTCAGGGAGTGAAACTCCCCTATTCACGGGCCAAACCGCGAGAAGGTGTCGAGTTGGAATTTGTAAAAGTTCGGCTTTTCTTGATACGCAGATAGAGAAACCAGCCAGTGTACTCGTCTCCACCACAAACAATAACATTAACAACAAGACTCATGACTCATGACAACAAAAGAAGCCTACGTTTATGTTCATGTTTCGTATTATTAGGTAAGTGTATTTTGCTTCAATTAATTTTTTATTATTAGTTTAGTATCCCAAACATGTAATTCATAACTCATTCTTGTAATCCATGTATAATTATATTGTATTTGGGCTACTTTTTTATTTATAGCAATTATGCTACAACGGGCATCCATTCTTTTGGGAAATTTGTAGGTTATGTCATGACAGCTATGTTATTTTCTTCATTTTACTACCATAATTTAAATGCCTTCCGTTTTCAGAATTTTGTTCTGAGGATGGAGAGACGTCTTAGAAGGAATGCTCATCATATAGCACAACCCATACCTGATGCCAGTGATGACAGTGCCTTAAGTGGCAGTGATGAAAAGCAAGGTAGGCTATAATCCACATTGGCAAAACCTATGCCAACGATTTATGGATAATCAAATTAGAGCTGGCCCCGTCCGGCGACGATCTAACCGGATACTCTTCCAAACCGTCTTGAAACACGGACCAAGGAGTCTAACATGGACGCGAGTCATTGGGACCGCACTAAACCTAAAGGCGAAATGAAAGTAAAGGTCGCGGCGCGAGCCCGGCCCACAAAGGGAAAAGGCCGCGCGCCGGAAGGCCGCGGCCAGCATCCCCGGGGCGTCTTGTTGTCATTGCGACACAGTAGGAGCACCCAGAGCGTACACGTTGGGACCCGAAAGATGGTGAACTATGCCTGGCCAGGTCGAAGTCATTGCTTAAATCTCGAACTCGTTCATAGTATGAAAGCCAATGTGTGGCGGTACACGTTTTTCATGTAAATTACACGAAGATATGACGACTATACTATTTAAAACGTGGTTTCAAGACCAGCTGTTAAAAAACATAAAACCTAACTCTGTAATTGTTATGGATAACACAAGATACAATTCACGGCAACTAGTCAAAATTCCGTGCCAAACTATAAACAAAAGCAGACATAATTTATTTCTTGGAGGCAAAGAATATTTGAGAACCAAACCCTATTCCCATTAAACCATTAGATAGTGTAAGCAAAAAATTGAAAAAGTCGTAGCATCGCTGTTTACGAGATCTCGCTCCAGAACGAAAGATGAGTATGTAAATTAAGTCAATTTAGGAGGTAAATTACCACTAAAGATTCAATGGCGACCTCTACCAAACGTTTATCTAATTTTAAAGAAGCTGAAATTCACGTTTGAATTGACATGTGGTCGTCTTATATTAATCAGAATAAATTTTAGGGGTATTCCGACATAACCTAGGGAAAGCTCGACATAATGAGATTCTGTGATGTCTCCTTGCATTGGCACGTACATCTACAGTCCACTAAATGTCGCAGGTATTTCAGTCTAAACAGCTTCTATAGTTGGATATCGTACTCTCAAGGTCCTATTCATTGGTGTACGTAACCGATATTTTTCACATATACAAACCTTTCAATAAACTTCAGCAACCAAACAAATCAATTAGTGGACACCACTCTCAAAATAATGCTCTATACTTCCATAGCCTAAATGACTAGGCGTATGTATTCTAGATACGCTTATAAAAATAGCAAAATCATGTGAGTCACAACTGGAACTTTGAAAATGTTTCACTAATTGTTTTCGTAAAGTAAATTTTTCCATTTTCAATCACCATCAATGACAAAACGAATCAGTCGATCTCCCACGTTTCATACATTGGTTCGTATTATTATTAAAACAACCGACATTTCAGTAACAGTGCAGATGACATGCGTTCGCTACGTCAACACAAATACCAATGTAGTTCATGAAACTTTTCTCCAGTTCATACCCATTACTTCAACAACGGGCCAGGCGTTAAATACGTCTATTCTTGATGGACTGAAAGCTTGTGGATTAAATTTGGCTTATCTTCGTGGACAGGGCTATGATAGGGCCTCTGCAATGAGTGTAAAACTGAACGGTGCACAAGCACTTATTGAAAAAGAGTATCTTACTGCAGTGTATGTTCACAGTGCATCGCATAGCTTAAATCTGGCGATCTCAGATGCTGCGGGAATAGCCGAAATAAGAAATTGACTTGCTACCGTAGGAAGAGTGTACACGTTTCTATATAGATATTTGATTCCAAAACGTAACTTAGAAAAAACAAAAATTAAAAAACGTCAACACTTGAACGAAGATAGAAATTTTTGGTAATGTAAATGTGTAAGCCCATATTGCTGTAAATACTGTACAAAAATTTATAAAAACATAATTCTTCAAATTTGGTTACGCGTGCCTGGGGTAATTTAACATGAGTGTGAGAACGTAAGTTACATCATTATTCATTTCTGTCGATAGCTTATTAAACAATTTTATCTACACATTTTCATTTTGATAGTAGGCCTTTACTTTGATACTTTTTTTAAAACATGTTGTTTTCGTTAATTTTGAAATTTGTTTTGCACAAATAATAATATTTTGATATTTCAATATCGATAACGAAATTTCAGAGTGATATTTATGATTGAATGATATGTCATAGCGCATCTCTAGTTTATATCTCAGAGATAATTTTGTTATAACACATTCAAAAAACATATTTTTATTTTAGGAATATCATGAAAAAATAGACATCAATACAAGACTGAAACACAAGCCAAAAATGCTGATTATGGCAGCAGCACTCAGAAACCCAACTTGCCAGAAGCGAGGTGGAGGAAGCTGGCCAACGCGTGATGAATCTCCTCGCAGTAACAGCTGAAGAGCAGAAAAGCATAGAAATTGCGACAAGAGGCCAAGCTGAAAACCCACGATGGTTTCAGGAGCGTCGTCAACGACTAACAGCATCCAACTTCGGAGCAGTGGCCGTACGGCAGGCGCCTCCCGGACCACTGGTGAAGACGATCCTGTATTCGATGCACTTCAGTTCGGCGGCGACCGAGGGGTAAACAGCACGAGAGTGATGCTGTAAGGGCCTACGAAGAGGCAACACAGGCAAAAGTAACACCGTGCGGTCTTTTTGTGGAAGTCAAGTGCCTCTATTCAGCAAGATCGATGACTCTACTTCAAGCTGCCACGACTCACGAACAAGGATGGAACATTGACTCTAAAAAGAACCGAGCATTATTACCATCAGGTACACTAGAGCCGTTATTGTAGTGAAATGCTACTTATATTGTGGCTGAACAATGGTAAATAAATGCATTATTATTTTATCTAATTTTCAGAGCCAGGGACAACTGAGAATTTCCAGCAGGAATAAATATGATTTTGTTGTTTGGATACCTCAAGGCCTAAGTGTAGAGACAATCCAAAGAGACAACTTTATCCAGGTCATGATCGATTGATTGATTGATTGGATATTGCTTAACGTCTCATATTTATGCAACTTGGCTAATCGAGACGAAGGGAGAAACGTAAGGGGTGACGCGGGGGGACGAGAAGTTGGCCAAGTTTTATGTAACTGCCATGCTTCCCGAGATAGTAGACCCTCGTGTTAGTCGTTCAATGCCAGTGAGTCACTGTCACCCCTAAAAAACGTGTTGTTAAATCTTCCGTCACACAAAAAACAACACAAGAATAAAAATGTACATATTGTAATATAATGGTATACTCCATAATTAGTAAGTATTATTAGCATAATACTCTGCTAGTCAAAATAGCATGGACACTAAAATAACATTACACGTTTGTTGATAACGTATACTTATTGATTCTTCCTTTTTAAGGTTTCTTGTAGCATTTACTATCCAGTATAGCTATAGAAAAAGTTCTCCAAACAACTTGCCAACTTGTGCCAATTTTTATATGGCTAGACATTATTTTCATTTATGAAACGTTATTACTCATGTACTACATTCAGCATACATATAAAAGTAAAAATTACTTTCTAAAGTTTTATTGGGGGTTCACGAGGTGAAAATAGAGAATAAATTACATTTTGCCTAAGTTTAGCAACAAATATTATGTAAATAGAACCCTTTTTTATTTGAAACCTCCAATATTCAATAGCATTCACCGTTCATATACGCCATTTAAATAAAATCTCAGCCATAAAAGCAAGAATAAAACTTGCTCTCGAATCATTATGCTGACAACATTTGACTCCCACATCTATCCCATCCCATCTATCATTGCATTACCAATATAATATCTGTTTGTACTTTAGACAGAAATTTAAAAAAAGTGACTACACCGGGGATCGAACCCGGGACCTTGGCTTTCCGAGCCTCTTACCAACTATAAAAAATAATAGAAGAGAAATTCTACAAATGAGATTTTTGGTTCTACATTCGTCTCGCGTCGGCCAAGCGTTGCCGGCCTGCACATGCGCTCCGCTGGACTAGAGTGGGGCGGGCTGTCACAGGAGGGGAAATGATTTGGATAAAATGGCATATGGGAAAAAAATTGCACAATTACAGCACGCTCTTGCGAAACAGAATCATAATGCAACCCCCTACGTCGTATCCTTAACAATCTAAGAACTGTAGCCCTAAGTGCTGGTTTGCAATACTCCGAGAAGCTGGAACAGATTGTTGGCTATGAAGATTACGGGAGCATGGGAAGGACAAAGGAGATTGCAAACTATGGACTTCTTTTCATGATTCGTGGTTTACGCAAGAAGCTTAAACAGCCTGTGACGTATTCTTCTGTAGAGACGTCACTAAGACAAAACGATTGGAACAATTATCGGCAAAGCCCATGTTAACCCTACATCACAACAGAAGACGCGAGTCAACCTAGCAGCGCAGGTGATGAGCCAGCAAGTGGCAGCTAGAATAAACGCATTGATTGCAGACCCTAACCTACATGAATTGCTTGAAAAACCAACACGTGACCAATATATGCCTTCATCTGCCATCTAGAAACAACCAGAAGAGAGTACGAACAACAGCGGCGACAGCGACTCCGACCAGGAAAGTAACCGTAAAAAGACACCTGCTGACCTATTTGCTCCGGTACCAAATCCATGTCCTCCTTTGTAAATCAGTTTTTATAACAGAATAGGATAGACGTAAAATAAATAATAAATAAATAAATATCTAAAGCCAAAGCCAATCACAGACAAAAAACCTCCACCAGGGCCACCCAACGCAAATGTAAACAAACTACCACCCAACAACAAACCAAAAGCCACCCCCCAAAACAACGACCATATTCAACCATTTAAAATAACAAAGTTCGAAAAAACTCTCAGAAATCTTACGTAATAAACACCAGAACTGTCAGTAACACGTCATCACTGCCCCACCCTATGACGGTTGGGAAGGGAAACACCTCGACAATTATTTCCCACTATCACTAAAACTGACCGAACTAGCATGAGAACCGAAAATAGCCAATAAGAAGTAGCCAACAAACTCTTTTACAAATAAAACAAATTGGAGTTGTCTCCCTTAAGGCTATTCCACCGCGTTTTTCTATTTTCCAAAATATGCTACTAAGTTAAAATATAGTGAATGGCTTTGAAACATGGCTATTTTAGAAAATCAAAAATATTTTTTCCAAATTTTTCTGATCCGGTACACGGCCAATATAGCCACCTCAAAATAATTTCAAACTTCAATTCGCCAGGGCACACCATTCAACGTACGGTGTTGTGCTTTTGTGACATTAATTTTTAACTGTTTTTCTATGGACTCCTGGGCTATAGTTAGTTTGTATTCTCCTTTAATACTTCTATTAATTTTGCACTTACCAATTGGTTGCTCTTGGTCTATATTTACAAGCAAAGACATGTCAGATCCCCATTGCCGATCGAAGGGACGGAAAAATAGAGCGATTAGAAGGGCTTTCAAATGCACATGGAGATGTGGACATAGAAGTAAGCCACAGGGAACTTCAAGCTCAGCTCCAAAATGTCAACACGAGCAGAGATGTTACTCATATTGACACTCCTTGAACATTGACTTTTACAAATTCACAACCCAGGAACGACGAATCACCTGACTTCGTTGAGACACATAGAAAGAGCAAGTCCCTCGCCTGTTGATGACGATGCTGCTTTTCTGGATTGGGAGCAGAATTTTGAGCAGAATTGTGCATCATCGTCTGAAAGTGGAAAGTGAAGATGATAGGCATACTCAAACTGATCCAGTTGAAGAAGAGTCTAATCAAGATGTTCTGACGTCATGGTATTTTAAAGAAAATGTTACCAAAACCGCTCTCTCTAATCTGTCGCAAGTACTTCATAAATGGCACCCTGAGCTCCCTCTTGATGCAAGGATGCTTCTGTCCGCACCTTCTAACAGTGAACTCCGGGATATGGGTGAAGGACAATATTTTAATTTTGGTTTAGAAAAGGGAATTTCTAAACTTGTGCTAAGTGGAGATGTAGATACATCTATGATAGAAACCCTACACCATAATTTTAATATTTATGGGTTCCCCTTTATATAAGCTCCAACTAGCAGTTCTGGCCCATTTTGTGCATGATTGAAGAAGATCCTCATAAGAAGCCGTTTGTAGCTTCTTTGTTAAGTGGTAGGTCAAAGCCTCCCTTGGAACCGTTCATGAAAGATCTTGTGGAGGAGTTGAATAAGCTTCAACAAAGCGGGCTTTATTTAGCCGAAAGGATATTATATGTTGTTATTCGGTCCTTCTGTTGCGACAAACCCGCAAAGACTTAGAACAATATAATGTTTATCCTTTAGGACTGATGGAAATGAATATATCATTTTAAAATTTTAAAATTTCAGGTCACTTCATTGATGGCAGAGATGGAGGCCGCCAAAGAAAACCCGAATTGTCCCCATGTAGCAGTGATATCAGACAAGTTGGCTTCTGATGTCTAGGCCTGCTGCAAGCTAGAAAACACCATTGTGGATGAACCATACGATGTGTGATTTTGTGTGGGTGGGGGTGAATAGTTTTCCTATTCATCGTCGAGGCTGAAAATTGTCATTCGCGTCTTGACATTCAGTCCAAAAGGTTATTTTCTTATAATAGACCTATTTTCCGTGAAGTGCAGGGTGAACGACAAGGTTTGAAACTGTTTGATATTCGTGATGGGTATTTTTTCGATTTAATTGGGCAACCGAAGATGGTATGCGATACCTCAAGTGTCACAAAACGGGGAGTATTGTGCGATGCGTTATAAAACCACTTCGGAACGTTTTCGAAGAGCCAGCCGCCGGAAGTCCAGTTCATACCTATCCTGCAGTGCTGCAGAAGGAGGACAACCTAGTCTTTAAACAGTCATTGAAACGGAGAGTGTCATCGATGTCTGGTGGACTGCGAGGCAACTTTGACGCCGAAAGCGAGGTGATAGAATTGGATTGGATATTGCTTAACGTTTCATATTTATGCAACTTGGCTTATCGAGACGAAGGGAGGGACGTAAGGGATGACGCGGGGGGACAAGGGGTGGACAGGCCTGTGCTGGTCAGAACCAGCCACAAGAGAATGGGGAGGGCAGAGGTTCCCCCACGTCGTGGTCGTCTCGGTCTGTGTCATCATCCGTCCGTGTTGTCATTGTCGTCGCCGTCGGGGAGGTAGTCAAAGGGAAGGGGAAAGTCCCCGACGACGACCCAGAGCTCGCCATTAGATTCAGGGAGAAAAACTCCCCTAATCACGGGCCAAACCACGAGAAGGATGCGAGTTGGGATTTGATGGCCCAGGATTGGATAGAGGTGATAGAAACAAACAAATCAAATTCGAGTATTATTTAGATAAAATCTGTGGCTAGGTGCTAGGCAGCATGGTTTGTTAAGTGTCCAAGGTGGGATTGCCCCATTTGATTTATAGAAAACATGGGGAAGTGTAATGTGTGCGGGTGTTGTAGTAATGCCAGGGTGCGAATGCGGTGCCTACCGGGGGGGTTTGGTCAAGAGTTTTGTATTAAAGAAATGCATTCACAATAATTCATGTTGACAGACAACAAGCTGGTTTTGAGCTCAGAATTGTTTGTAATGTAAATAAATAGTTTATATGCAACGCAAAAATACCTTCAGGTAATAACCTGGAAGCTCGCAAAAAATACAAGCAGGCAGAAGAGGATTCAGACCTCCAACTATCAGACATTAATAAAAACCCAAAACGCAACACTTAGGCCTAACCTATAAAAGTTATTCAACCACAAATCCGACGATTGCCTTCAGCTTGACACTGACGGTGAGATATCCGAGTCCCTCAGCCTGGATGAAGATCAAGATGAACGACATGACATTCGCATTTCTCCAGGGATGAAGGTTAATTATAGATAACATAATTTGAGAATGATATAATTTGGCTTAATTAAAAAGTTGTGTTGTATAAATAGACACTATATTGCTTACAGCCTATCAACCGGCAACATACAATGGTCAGGGGGTGAATATTCATCGTATTCCCTCACACTGACACCGATACTGCACATTCAAGAAGTGGTCGATCTACATGAGCTGCGCATCCTCGAGGCACAGGCTGCATTGGAAGCAGCCAGATTCAAAGCCAAGAGGGAGGAAGTGGAGTACGAGGGCACCAAAGAGGAACGGTAGTTCCAGCAAGAGCGTCGCCGTCTTGAGTAGGGTCACATGCGGACCAAAATGGACCTCGAGTTGAAGCGTCTTGGGGCTGACTGAGGGATGGGTTTACAGCCTGTACCTGCCGGTTGCAAGCTGATGTTAAGTTGTTGAGAGGTATGCTGTGTAGTAAGGTGGATGTAGATCCGTTCTTAAAGGGGCTAAAAACCAAAAAAATTATTTCTTACCACGTGATCTTTAGCACATTACTACACTAAAATGACAGTTTAAAAAATTATATCTTGCAACTGTTATTTAACACGAATTTTTTAATTTTTTGATCCAGAAATTTGCGAAAATTGGTGTTTTGGGAAATTTCTAAAATCAGCTTTAACCTGCTTCTTTTTTGGTCCACATAGATACTAGAGCATAGTACCAATCTAAAATGCCCATTTATAACATCGTGTCTTGAAACTGTGCCCAAATATACACTTATACACGCAAAAATATGCATTCCAAAATCACGCCCCATCTTGGTAATCAGCATATTTGGACTGAACTACTTGCCCAAATTACAAAACAAAATATAAAGAATTTACAGAAAAGGCTGTAGAATACGTCAATAATGGCCAATATTTTTTTTATCAAAATCCTCCAAGGTCACGGGGCATAAAGATCGTCCCATGTTATTTCTTATGGGAGATTTTTGCTGATGCTCAAAAAGCTCGAAAAGTGTCATGATTGACAATTTTTTGGGAGGTCATGGTGGCCCCAATAATTTTCTGTTGATTGCTAAATTCATTACTAGTTAGCCTGAATGAAATATATTTTTTGAGTTTAGCGGTTAATTACCCCTTTAAGAATATCCATTAGCAAAAGACAGCTACTTCGAAATGAAAATGGCATTCCCTTAATACCTCCACGAGCTAGAAAATCAGCATATTAAAATGCTTTTTACAATAGATCTGTCCCCTTATGGAATGCACTTCAAAATAAATTAAAAATAGACAGTGGTTTCAATAGCGCCATCAAAGAACAGGGTAGGCTTGCGGTGTGTTGTGACTTAAGTGGGTAGACTCTAAATTACACTCAGAAAAATTATTATTACATATTCATGTTATTAACCCTTGGTTAACCACCTGTTTCTGAGAAGCATAACTAACCACCTGGGGCGCGTCAGGACCCCATTATTAAAGCCCTTGTGTTTGCCAGGTTTCAGATTTTGGAACCTAATATTCGTCAGGAATTAATGTTTGAACCTTTCAGATGACCACTTAGTATTTCAAGAGTTAAAATTCGCGTAAATTTTAGTTTTTTTTCCACTTGAAATTGTTTTGAAAAAACTGAAAAAAACGCCATGTTGTCAATTTTGTCAAATTTGAGTCCATTTTTTGAACTTTTTTTTACTAATGATGTTTAATGTATGATTGATTCGATTTCACAAAAAGTTTTCGTTTTTTGTTTACTTTGGTAAATTTTGATCAATCCCCCCCCCCCCTCCCACCATCACTTGAATTGACCTTTTTCATTTATATGTATGATTTTTTTATATTTATAATTTACTTATATAAGTGTATATAAGTTCATATCTTTCAATTTACATGAAAAATATGGTTATTTGGTGAGGGTGAAATACATTGATAAAAATTTTGCCTATGTAAAAACTTTTGAAAATGTAGTACGTAAGTAGCCACCTGGGGTCCTTTGAATCCCCGCGAGGTTCGTGGAGAGTAATACGTAACACATGGAGACTGGGCTCCAACTGAATTTTCATTGGTTAGATGTAACTTGAAGGTACTGAGACTCACAGAAAGCCACGCCCATAGATGCGCTCATGGCTAAGCAATAAATGTTGACTGGGGGCCGCATTGACCCCAGGTGGTTAACCAAGGGTTAACTAGTTTTGTTACATAGTTAAGCTGATTTGTGGTGTTAAACTTCCTATACTTATCGGTTCTATTGCACAGTTCTTACCACTCCTTGTGGCTGTCATATTTAGGCTATACCTCACTTTCTTACTTTTTGTTTCTCAAAACTGTTTTGTATTCTGTTTCGAGCTCAACTTAGGAAAACATCTGGCCAAGGACAAACTGAAGTTGAAAAAGTAATTCAAGAACGTTATAATATAAGAAAGGACGATCCTTCTGCAACGGTTTCCATAATATCAGAGGCAAAATAAATAAACATTATCTTCTTTCAAACGTCGGACATGAAACAAAAACTTAAATTTCCAGAGATCTTGCTTAAGGATGCTACGTATTGCATCAATACAAAAGGACTGCCTCTGATTGTATTCATGGTGATGGATGGATTTGGCCATGGCTACACTGTAGGGTACTGCTTCATTACCAATGAACGCCGATCTACAATAATGGATGCTGTCAGACTCTTTTGCAAACACAATCCACCTACCAGTTCTTACACTGAAACTGTAGTGGTGGATAAAGACTATAATAAGATTGCATCTATTAATGAAAATTCATAGATATACGTAGGGAGCAGAAAAATCTTTCACTAAAATACTCTATCATACACCATTAAACGTAAAAAAAAAAACTACAAAACCTATAGAGTTTTCATTTTAAATATAAAGGACTTTCAACCAAAACGAGTTTTGCCAAAAGTAGAAAAAGCTCAGCGATTAGCAGTACTCAACGTACAATCAGCGAATGTTTACGTCCAGTGATACCTAAACATAACCGAGAATCCAATGTATAAACATACACTCCCGATTAATATAGGAATACCGGTAACTCTTCTTACGTTTTGGAAGTTGTAGGGCGTAGTCTAGGCCTATTGTGTAAGGCTTACATGTTGAACGTAAAAAAAAAACATCCAAAAAAGAAAAAGATCCATTGCGAGACAAAAGTCCAAAGCGTGAAGAAATCGGAAATCTAAAACATTGATTTCAATACAGGAAATTCCAATCAAACTGCTTATCTTTAGATTAAGCACATTTACCCTGCGCGTTTTACATTGATTTAAAATTGATATCGTTGTATGAAAAGTTGTGCGTAAATATCTGTATACTTGGAATAAATTCTTGATGTTGACCAAAATGACTAAATGACGGAGATTTCACTTATTATTTGTTTTCAAAATCAAGGAATTATTTAGTAATATTGGCGTAGACCCGTACTTGGATTACATAGATTGATTCTTTACGTTCGTGTGAAATATGTATCTACGCAATGTTAGAAACCGTTTGCCCCAAACAATTCCTGAAGCTGAGCGCTTAAACTCGTTCTCCGCGTCAGCTTCAGTGACTCGCTCTTTAAAGGTACACCTATGTGTGTAAGTGCATTGTTCACTTTATGGTATAGTTCCTAGTATTGTATATTTCGGACGCTTCATGCTCTATTCATCATTTCTGTCTTGTTGATTCACCCTGTGGTTTCCCCTCTTTCCACTACGTTAACTATTTTTCGTTATCTGTTGCTTTAGCCCTGACATTGGGTCGTCAGTCAGTCGTTTGTCTGCCTACCTTCGTACGACCGGTTGTTCTCATACGATCGTCTGCTCAGGGAGGGCAGTTCTACCTGTCATCTCTGATCTACAGTTCTCCGTTTTGCAACCGTGCAACCAGTTTTATTCAGTCAGAGTTCTTCCATCTATTTTCTCTCCCAGATTAACGTGTAAAACGCTCCAGTGCTACAAGCCTTCATTTTCTCTGTTGCTAGGCGGACTGTCTGGCTATCGTCCTGCCTTCGAGTTTCTCTTCTGTGCTTTTCCTGGCTCAACACCTTGTGCAGGCATTTGTACTTTTCCTCTCATTCTCCTTTTCGAAACTAAACTCGAGTTAACTTTTAATCTTTATTCTATCTCCTGCAGGGGGGGCACCCCCAACTAGCCCACTGCACTGCGCCGGCCCACGGGATCAATTGCCACACTACAATCATGGGGTAAGTTTTATTGCTTTGATTCATTTTTTTCTACAATTTATCAGTCCGCTATTCTACCTCAGGCTGGCCGTATATAAACGCTGTATATATATTATCAGTTTAAGACATTCCGGTCATCTCAAGCAAGATTTTCATCCATTTCTCTCGTTATTCGCGTTTAGTACGTGTTTATCACCTCCGTATGTCAGTTCATTGCCTCTTGTCCTCTCTCTCCACTGTGTATTCTCTTCACCCTCGTGTATTTTGTCTCTTGTTATTACCATTCGGAATCTGGTTCGATGCCTCATATCGGTTAGTCATGTCCGACTTTTCGATAGAGTGCACATCGTATTGTTTCCTCAATCACTCTCGCTGTTTTTGTAATGTATTTTTCGATCACCTGTCGTCGACTGGCACTGTCTCGTGTTCAACTGATGTGGATTGATGGGATTATTGCTTAAACTTCTCATATTTATCACTTGGCTAATCGAGACGAAGGGAGGGCCGTTAGGATGACGTGGGGGGACCGAAGGGGTGGAGGCAGCCTGTGCTGGTCAGAACCAGCCACAAGCATAATGGGGAGGGCAGGGGTTCCCCCACGTCGTGGTCGTCTCCGACTGTCACATCCGTCCGTGTTGTCATTGTCGTAGCCGTCGGGGAGTATCAAAGGGAAGGTAGAAAATTCCCCGACGACGACTCCAGAGCTCGCCATTAGTTTTAGGGAGAAGAACTCCCCTAATCACGGGCTCAACACGAGAAGGTTGCGAGGTGGAATTTGATGGCCCTCACACACCACGTAAACATAGCTTCTCGCTTTAGTTTTCCCTACCATTTGAATAATTTTTTAGTTGTCTAAACAAGCCGCATGCTAATGATTTAAATGTAAAACTTTTCCCAGCTACCCAAACCACTTTCAAAAACCATTGCAGAGGGGATTCCAGTTGTGATATTATTTACTATAAACCTGGATACTTTGTGCCACCACCCGCATCAAAGGTGACACCGTCCACATCGAATGTGACACAGTCCTCATCGAAGGTGACACCATCCTTATCGAAGGTGACACCGTCCACATCGAATGTGACACCTTCCTCATCGAAGGTGACACCGTCCACATCGAAGGTATACCTAGCTAGCTTATAATGTATTGATTAACTTGCTTGTCTTGTCATGAATGAACATTGTAATATTATATGCTAGTGTAGAGTATATAAAACAAGAAAATGAAATGAAAATGAACAGCACTGAGATCACAAAGCTTTTCTGAGCAGCAACCAAAACTTTCAGTCGGGACGGAACAGACATTTCTTAAAGATAACAGACGTCTAAACTGAACACATTCAGCTGACACAGAGCAAAAGGCCATGTGCTGGTCACGGCCGAACAAGAGCACAACTAAAGACCATAATAAAGCACAGCAAATAAACTCCGTGTTAAGCTCTAATCTCACATTGACAGAACCTAGCACTTTCTGAACATTAACTCATCAGGCTGGCACACGGACGGAAGCAGACGGAGCACAAACACTGAAGATGACGAGTGCTGCTCTGACAAGGCATGACGAATACGAGAGAAGCTAAAACCTTCCAGTCTGGACAGAACAGAACAATCCTACCCTGAAAGTAACAAACTTTAAATCAAAATGAATTAATGAGAACTAGGACACAGCAGGACTAGATCAAGCAACACATACAGCAGCAACAGAAGCTAACTCTGTGTACTGAGGAGGCCCAATAAGACCACAGCAAAGAGCGCGGACAAAACACGTCCGCCTGGGACAAGAACAACTGACCGACTGCGAGGCGAGCTGGCGTCTGGCGAGGCTCTCTGCTGTGTGCATGCAGGTGGTAGTCAAAAGGTGCGGGGCGGCGAGGTCATATCGAAGCTGCACGCAAGGTGCATTGACGTTTTACAAATCGGGTTGATGACAGTGGTGCATGTGCTTTAAAGATGTGTAATTAATTGGTTGTGAGTAATATTTGAAGATATGTAGTGAGGCTTATCGTGACGACACTACATTGTCGCAGATATCACATTTTGAAGGATTTTTCTTTACTATGTACTAACTGTAAAATGGTGCATTTCACTTGGAGCACTCGGAAGGCCAAGTGGCCAAGGAACTGGCACTGCTGCAAAAAAGTAGAATCCCTCAAATATATACTTTCCGAGCAGACAATGTGATGAGAAGGCAAGGAAGTGGATCAATGGACAAGGCCGCAGTGGCGTAACTCCCAGCTAATCGAAACGAAGGAAGGTACGTAAGGGGTGATGCGGGGGGACAAGGGGTGGACAGGCCTGTGCTGGTCAGAACCAGCCAGGTAATCCTAAAGGTATCACGGATCGAAAAAGAGCCATTGGAACTGGGGGCCAGTTCCAATGGCTCTCAGCTAGGAGATTTTGGCTAGTATTGTATAAAAGAAGAGCCATTGAAACTTGAGCCACAGCTAGGTTATCCTGAGGTATCACGGCCTGAACCTTCTGAGGTATCCTGGAACCAAAAATACCCATTGAACTGGCACTACAGCCAGGAAATATTAGAACTGGCACTACAGCCAGGAAATCTTAAAGAATCTAGTTATATTATTAATTAGGGTTTAAGGGCACACACGCTACGGTTATTAGTGCCCGTGTTGCTCTTTTAGAGTGATGATCTATTTATTAAATTCTATCATAGCAGCTTTGTTGATTTCAGATTTTAAAAACACTTGGTTATATTCTCAGATTTCATCTGATCAATTTCTTTTAAATTAGGTTTTAGTTTAAATGATTCCTCTCCGTCCATTTGTTGAGGAGCATTCCTACTAAAATGTGCTTAACAGTTAAAAATCTCACCACACTGCTCAGCGGGTGCTGTGGTCCTTCACAGCCTTTTAAAAGGTATCCTTGAGTGAGGATGTGTGTGTCCAATGCGTAGACGGGTCATAACAACCTCTCGCGTCGAGAAGAGCGCCTTGAAGAGAACCGGGTGTTACATCGTCTTTTATGTTCGCGAGCTTATTATTTTGAATGATATGCCATTCTTCGCACCACTTTCCACTTGTGAAAGGTTCGCGTTTTGAAGAATGGCTTTTAGATCAGGCGTTACAACAAATGGCAAGCAACTTGTGTTTGTTATCCAGGCTAACTTTAGCACTTTGGTCGCGACCAATCATTTCCTAAAATACCAGAATGACCAGAGCACCCAACGCTAGCTATCCCTTACCCCCCTTAGGCCTTCCTATCAAGACAAGACAGAAGCTTTGATAGAATCTGTAACATTTCTGCTCGTAACGCTGTATGTGGAATGGAGTTTAAAGTTGATGTTGTTCCTTGTCCGTTTTTTAAAGGCAGAGCAAAACTGACTTGTTCCTTTTTGAAGCAGTCATCATTTTTTTTTTAGCGTCTGCTTGCTTCCTAGGTCTATTAAAAACGTAAGTTAAATGTCGCTTTATATATTCGAATTCTCTAAAATTAACGTGACTTTAAACAGAAAACCAGCATAATTTTAAAGAAAACGTGTGCATAAGATAGGCTTTCTCCACTTGTGTGCTAATAATTCTAAAATGTGTCGTTTATTTACCACTTGTAGGCTAAAAAATTCTCAAATATCGTGTTAATTAA
Source organism: Sweltsa coloradensis (assembly GCA_024449915.1). NCBI lineage: Eukaryota > Metazoa > Arthropoda > Insecta > Plecoptera > Chloroperlidae > Sweltsa > Sweltsa coloradensis. The sequence goes on along the minus strand of JAMZAV010008954.1, from coordinate 29,503 downwards.
GAAAAAACTAACCGGCGTGGCAAGCGAAATTCAAATCTTGTTTCTCACGACTGCAAGCTCCTCCCTTAGACGCAAGGGATGTCGGGGGGGGACAAGGGGGTGGACATGGCCTGTGCTGGTCAGAACCAGCCACAAGCATAGGATGGGGAGGGCAGGTGTTTCCCCCACGTCGTGGTCGTCTCGTCTGTGTCATCATCCGTAGCGTGTTGTCATAGGCGTCGCCGTTTTGGGAGGTATCAAAAGGGATGGGTGAAAGTTCCCCGACGACGACCCAGAGCTCGCCATTTAGTTTCACGGAAAAAAACGCTCCCCCAAATCACGGGCCAAACCCCGAGAAGGTTTCGAGTTGATATTCGCTGACTTGGACCCTAGGCTCAGGTGTGAGGACTGTCCTAGTTCTTTCTTGAGAGAAGGAGGACTAAACGTACTATAAGAAGACACCGACTGTGAGCGCTGGAACCGCATAAGTTGTTCGAATTGTACTAAGACGCTTCTTTACCAAAAACGCTTACACGAAACACGTAACCATGAATGTGGACTCAGGTGTTCTGCTTATAAGTTATTGTAGATGGTTATAGATAGGTATAAATAGGCAAATGTCTTTGGGTATGTAATACCTGGTATTTTTTAGGATAGCTAGGGCGTAAGTCTAGGCCATTGGCCGCTAGACGTTAAGGTTCTTATTGTGATAATATTTCTATAATGGGTGATGTTGGCGGTAATTTACATAGTCGGGCCTGTGCATATCTTACAGTTGGTAATGAAGACCAAGGTTTATGGTTATATCGCTATTCGTCCCAGGCAGCATATGATTACGCTGTGAATGTTGGGAACACTGAGGGTCCCACCATGTTTGTCAGAGATTTGTTGGTGGTCGGGTTATGGGGATCGAAGACCTAGCTAACTTCTCCGTCATCCGGCAGAAGAAGCCCCCGAAATGTGGGCGAACTGGGTCGGATGCTAGAGGCGAAGTTGTGCCCACTGGTGTTTTTATTATCGTTCGGAAGTCCCAGCTATGCAATATGGTTTTGTCACGGATGCACCCCTTTTTAGGAGAAATTCGTTATAGGCATTAGATAGAGCCAATAAACCTCCAAAATAAATCTGCCAATAACCATGCCTTTTTTTGCCTAAGTGGTGCAAACCTGGAGAATTCAATTAAAAATGGTCATTTCTTAAATTATAAATTGGCACGTTTAAAGATTGAAATAATCTCATCGTTAGTCATTTTTTATGATATTGTAACGTTGATACATGAAATTAATCACAATCAGAACGACACTTTTATCTAAATATTCCTTTTTTTTTCGCGGGAATGTGATTTACATTGACTTTAAATGTGAAATAAGTAAATCAATTAGGATTATCGTTCATATAGAGTTAAGTAGATTTTATTAGTTTTTTTTAGGTTGTTAGCAATGAAATAAACTAATTTAACATTGTGACTTGATATACATGTGTGTGGACTAAAGATATTGCCTCTTGAGATTTTCCGAATATCCTTATGTATTATAGCAAACTCAAGTGTATGTTTTGTCTACCATGCCATTTTATTTCCTAAATAACCTCATTACTAATACGATATATAACATCTTTATTGGTGGAATTGTATTGCAAGTTACATTTCGGCAGTACCCTATCAATCGGTATCTTTTTGTTTGCATGAGCATCCACAGGTGTTTCACAATCATTTACAGACGTAGGCCATTTTACTTCATATGGCTCTTCATCCAAATATCCATCGACCAAACGAAATAATGTGTCAAGATATTGTTTTGAATAGAAAATGCAACTTAAAAATCGTGGCAACTTTTTTGTTTTGTTAATTATGAGATTCATTTAATGTGGAAATGCTATTTGTGCAGTGTGGCAGTGTTTCTGGACTTGCCTGCTGGCTGGCTAAGTACTGATGTTCTTACGTCTGGGAATAAAACCAGCATCAAATGCATGAATGTCTTTATCGGTTGGGCCATCTTTAGTTTAGCAAATGGTTCGTTTTTAATTCCTTCCTCCACTGATTTTCGGAACGTTTGGGCTGTCCCTGTCAGACGAGTTGTGAGCGTAATAACATTTAATACCTATTGATAATTGAGAGATGGCAAGAATCTCGTCACAACACTATTTAGCATGGAATGGAGCGCAAGGACCAACCGCTGACTGCTAAGGTTAGCGCCGGACGCTAGACAGGACGACGTCAAAGGCCGCTTAGCACGCTCATTTCATAGTCACTGTTTGACAACGACGACGACGACGACGATGATGATGACGACGACGTGACGTCAGCAACAACAATTAAATGGCTGAGACAAAGCATGGCTAGTACTAATACGCAGGGTAAGAATTAATTGCGCGCTCTTTTCTCCTGTGTGTGATAATTCCTGATTTTAATACAGACAGAGTGTCTTAGTTCAGGCTATATATGAAAATTATTTTTAATTATTGTATAAAAATAATTTTGTTTATTTTGTTTTTGAGAGAGATATTATACAGTAACCCTCTATTATCCGAGTGCTGGATGAGACCGTGGTGCAGCTGTGACAATACTATGGAAAACATAGGCCTGTATGAATATCAAGTAAAGATTGCAGGAAGGTTTATTTCATCTCCCAGCTCTAATCAATTGGGAGGATTTGAGGGCATTGCAAGATTCGGTTACAACCTTTGGCACTGAAGGCATTTCAGGCAGTCGGCTTACTCCTTACAGGGAAAACAATACAAGTATTAATCGTGGGTAATCGACTGTTTCTCTCAGCAACAAGAGGGTACTCACCTGGGGATGTGCGGTGAGGCGCCTTCTCCGACAACAGTAACAGACCACCTTGGCCTCAAAGTAGCACATGGAAGCGGGGCCTACAGAAAACAAAAAATGTGGGGCGATCTAACCGTTATCTCGGCTATATGTCCCCCTTAAGTTTTCCTGTACTAAATAGTACTTTATATCCACAAGCTGCCTATGAAGTTAGTTAGTTAGTTATAAGGTTTTTAGGGCCAAACAGTAAAGTTATGCACTAAAGTCCGTCAACTATGGATCAAACATTTGGTTGAACAATCCAAATTCCGGGTATCTGTGGGAGCTTCAGTGTTTCCGTAGGTGCAGATCGGAGTAAATGTAGCTAATGGTATTTGGCAAATGCAGGAAACGAAAGTACAAAATGCTGAACCTCGACAGTCAAAGACGCATTTATAATTTAGGCCTATGACACTGTGTGTGCATTTTGTAACATCTCCAGACTTTTGCATTAGCTCTTCGTGCCCTGGCGTAAACGTAGCAGGTACCCGTTCGCACAAAATCGTAAAATGTCCCTGCCTAGAGTCCAAAACATCCAAGCTTACATGAAAGGGGAACCCATTTGCTGAGGTTTCAATTGGGGTAAAGTCTAAAGTGGAAAAGATGAGAAGGAATGTTTCTTTTTATTCAACTCTTTTAAAACGTGATATGGCAATTGTCCCACAACGGGGAGTGGACACTGAAAAACCACAATGTATCCTAGTACATAACAAAGCCATGGGGGAAGTGGATCTCAAAGATCAACAGTTGCAGCCTTATCTATTTGACCGCAAGAGCGGGATACAATGGTTATTTGAACTCTTCAAACGCTTACGCAGTCCAATGTGTCAATTTAAATGCACAGATTTATTTATAATTTATTAAAACTTTGAAAATGTCAACTTTGCTTCCGTTTTGAAACTGTCCAAGAGTATAAATCGGAACATACAGTGATGGAGTGCAAACAGCTCAATTGTAGACCGTCCTATCAACCCTCCTCCGCAAACGATTAACTGACGCCATATATTGGATCATTTGCCGCCCACCAACAAAAAGGCCAAACCCCGCGGAAATGTGTTGGTGTGTACAAAGTAACAAGCGTGAGGAAAGACACAAAGTTCTAGTGCCCCACTTGCCAGTTTGGCCCTCTGTTTTGGGGGCTTCAAAATTTTCACACCCAACTAGACTTTTTTAAATGGACAACACATAAGCCATAGGCTTCTACGCCTAGGTCCTAATAAAAACTTAAAATATTGTTCCTAGGGAAGGGGTTTAGCTTTCTAACTTTGGGCATGATCTAGTAGTCCATGTTCAGATAGTCCCCGAGGCGTACAGTGTTGAAATTTGGGTGTAAATTTGTTAAAAAAGAAACATATTTTTCACAAAAAAATTATGTTTCTTACTACAGCTGGTTTCTTTTTACATTGCAAAAAAAAATATAGTAAGTAAACTAAAAATAAAAATTACTAAGTTTTACTGTCTAATTGAGTGATGCCAGTCCCTAGTCCCAAAATTTGAATGAACAATTTTCGACAAGTAGTTTCCATACAGCTATTTGCTTTCAACATAAATTCTGTCAAAAAGGTGAACATATTGAAAAAAAAGGCCCGCTTTGACCAATTTTAATGGATTTTTTACACCGCTTTGAAGGTTAATGGTATTTTTTTGGGAATCCAATTGCAAAAACAATCAGTTATGTTCCAATGTTGTTCAGAGGTCTGGCTAATTTTTTCCCAGCTCTCCTCCTCTATGACCTTTGCAACCTCTTAAAATGATACTTTCCAAGAAAATAAGTGCAATTCAAAAATTTAGCACGTGAAATAGCACTTTTTTCCCCCAATTCATGTACATTTTTTTATCCCGTTAATAAAGCCCGACCGTTAGGTGGTATAAGTTGCGGTATAACTCCGAATCCAATTGATGAAGACTTACCCAGTTCTCCCACCTCGACCGGGGATAAAAAAATACTAAACCAGCTGGCGGACATTTTTAAATTTTGCATTCTATGTGTTAAACGAGAAAAGTTTGTCATTACTCTCATAAAACAATCAGAAACCCGTCCCGGCCTAGGCCCAATGTATAAATTATTCTACTACAACAGTGTAGGCCTACAGTTTTCATTAGCTTTATAGGACTACATTCAATTAATGCTAACATAACACGTTTGACAAGCCTAGGCCCTCTCATAGGCCCCTAGACCGGCACGACCTTGTTCAGACACACTGCTAGATCAGAAGCTCCCGCAAATACTAGTTTTGATTACTAAAAGCCTAAATGCAGATAAGAATGGTGTGATAAAGGCCCTAGCTATTCCAAAATTTACGGCAATAATAACCTTTTCTTTTTTTTAAATGAATTCACGCAAACCCTGTCACAAAATGAAAAAGTAAAACAAAAGATGGTGGAAATTTTCAGTATCTTTTGTAATTAGTTGATTTACTGGCTGGGGAAAATGCAGGGGAAAAATAACATTTTTGGTCTGTTTTGCTTGGAATTTTTGATGGATGAGAGTTCCCAGACTTAACCAGGCCTTATCCTCCCATGCCCTGCTTTATACCGCCCTTAACCACCTATACCCGGATAAATGTACAAAAGGGGCCTTTTGAAGTCTAAAACCCTAAAAAATAAGACTTGTTAAATATCTTCAACACTTTTAAAAATCTATATATTTTTTTTTACCTTTCGCATGTATTGGGTTGGAACTACTTTCAAAATTTTCTATGCTATAACAATGACGAAATGAAGTTGTACAAAAATATTTAAATAGCGTTCAATCCGACGAAAAGCTCACCTTAAACGCTTATTACTAAAAGTTTAAAAATTTCAAACTATTTATATTTTATTTCATTAATGTTTTTAAAACCCTATAATAATGTATAAAAAACAAAGCGCTTATTTTGACCACAAAAAATATAAATTATGCTTGAATCACATTGTCGTAAATTTATTTACACTTTTTTTTCCATGTTTGCTTTTTTTACGATAAGTAAACGATTTTTATAAATTGATTGTAAAAAATATTTTACAACATAAATAACCAACAAATCGTTCAATGTGTCCAAGTGTGTACTTTGAATAGAGCCCCAATAAGCGTTTAAGACCCCAGATCCAAAAAAAAGGGGCCCCCCTAAAAAAAAATATACCCAAAATTTCGGGGTGATATCTCCCGGGGTAGTTAGAAAAGGTGCATACTAGTCCGTGGTAAAATGAGTTTTTTTTTTTTTGAATGAAGACTGGGTTAAACGAAATTTAATAAAGCATGTATTTCCCTACCCTATGGTTTCATGTAATACCCATTGAAAGTGTATAAAATTACTGTAATGTTTGTATTTTTATTTCGAATCGATTTTTCGTAAAAAACAAGAGCGCCGAGGATGATTTTCCCCGACTTCCACATTAAAATCGATGAAATTTGGGAAAAACCTCTTTTCCCGTATCATCTATCGAGCCAGTTCGTAGGTACTTTCACGTGTATAAAATGCCCTTAAGATGTTTGATTACTTTTTTTTTTCTCAAAAATTAGCAGTTTTTTAGATGGATATTACGCAAAATTCTGCCGATAAGAAATTATTGTCATCATTTTCCCCAAAAATATTTTATATTAGAGAAACCCGGGTTTTGACTTAGTTTTTAAACGGCGAAGTCCACAATTTACGGAAAACAAAAAAAATTTTGTAGCCGATAAAAAGAGATAAGTCAAGAGATGCCATTCCATCTGTGATTTTCCCTTTCATTGCTAGACCACCAACATTTTTTTAAAAATTAAAATACATTTTTTTATCCAACACATTGAAGATCTAGGCAGTTTTAAATCATTCCCCAACAATCAAGATAACCCGGGAGAGAAAAATGTTTTTAAAACTGTTGAAAAGATGTATTTTTAGAAAAACCTCAAAAATTTACCGGGGGTTTGGACATTGTTCAGGCAATGTCTCCTTTCAAGTGAGAGTACAAGTTTGAATTTGACCCAGGTTTTTTTAAAAATTTGGGCATTAGAAAACAAGTTACTCACGATCCCATTAGAGGTTGCTAAAAGGGTTAAGGGAATCTGACCCAAGTCTACCTTTGGGGAGAAAACCTTTCTTGATACACCGCTAAATTTTGAAGTGGAAGCAAGGGGCAAGGGGGGGAAAATGTATTTTGGGGTTAAAATCTTCTTTGGAGGAAAATTTCCTAAATTCCTCAACTTTTTAACACAAGTTTTTCTTTAATTTTAACATCATGGCTTCCCCCTTTTTTAAAAAACTCCCTGGCCCAATTTTGTTTTTTCACGAAATACCACATTAAAACCATTCCCTTTTGCTTTTTTCTGTGGTAGGAAAGCCCCCAATTCACAGTTTTTTTTTAAGATTTCGTTCCAAAAAGGTTATTTTTTGCACAATGGTTTATCCCGGGGAAAACATAACGGTCAGATCGTAAAAAGGGTTTTTTTGTTGTAGGCATGCCAGCTCGGCCTATGTACCTTAACAACCCAGGGCTATACGGTTGCGACGGGCAACCAGGGAGTTTATTTCCACCGCGTATGACTTTCCCCAGAGCTAACGCAGAGCTCGCAAGACGAATCGTTTCGATTAAAACCCAATGCAGAATTTCACCGGTACATCGCCTTTAAAGGAAATTTAAACATTGGGTTGGGTCTGGATTTTTCCCAAAGATTTTATGCACTTTTGGGGTGTATGGGTGCTATGAAACGGCTTCTGATTTTTTTTATCAAGGGAAAGAAGGGTGTCCGATTGCAACTAGTCGCCTTCGTTCTGCACGAAGGGAAACAATTTTGTTACTTTAAAAATTTAAAAAAAAGCACCAAAATATGGCCGTCCCAATTTTGCCGTTTCCCCTGAGAATTTTGACGATTTAGAACGTTTTAAAACCCCTGAAATTTCGGTCGGTTTTTTTTTATTTGGGCCCCTTGTCCTTAAAGGTTTTCACGACAAAGAAGTTTTTGGCCCCTTTCTAGTTTCAACTTTCACTGTGCAATTACTATTTTTTTCGGAGAATTTTCACATTTGTATGATATGCAGAAGATTCTCTACAACTTTGTTTAAGCCTTCTAACTTTGATGGGGAGGAAATTTTCTTTTTAAGACATTCCTAAAGGGGCTAAAAAACCCCCAAAAAATTTTTTTTTACCCCGTGATTTAGCACAATATACATTAATGATCGTTTAAAAAATTATATCTTGTAACTGTGATTCAAGACGATTTTTTTTCAATTTTTTTTATCCAAAAATTTGGGGAAAATTGGGTTTTTTAAAAATTTTTAAACTCCTTAACCCCTTTTTTTTTTTGGCCACATAGATACTAGGCAAGTACCAATCTAAAAAAAGCCCTTTTATAAATCGTGTCTTGAAAGTGCCCAAAAAAAATACCCTCAAACACGCAAAAAAATTTCATTCCAAAAATTTCATCCCCCCTGGTTATGCATATTTTGACCCAACTACTTTCCCCAAAAACAAAAAAAAATATAGAGAATTTACAGAAAAGGCTGTCGAGTACGTCAAAAAATGGCCAAATTTTTTTGGTCAAAAAACCTCCAGGTTTACGGGGCAAAAAGATCGTCCCCATGTTATTTTTTATGGGAGATTTTTTTCCGATGGGACCTAGCTCGAAAAAGTCATGTTTGACAATTTTTTGGGAGGTCTGGTGGCCCCAAAAATTTTTCTGTTTGTTGCTAAATTATTTCTAGTTACCAGAATGAAATATATTCTTTTAGTTTAGCGGTTTAAAATCCTTTAATTCATCTTTCAGTGATGTTCGTCGTTTAGGTTCATGATTTTTCAGCGCATTTGAGTTTTAGAATGAACTAGGGAAAATGAAGAAGCTTTCGTGGCAAAAAAAGCCCTTAAACATCTAGTAGACGATTGGGGAGATATCTCCAATGTTGGAGTGCATCGGCAGTGCCGCTTGGGCCAGCTCACGGCCGCCGTAAACCACCACGGTACTGAGGCCACACTTTGCAGATCATCAATATGAAAAAAACCAACAGGGGAAAAAAGGGCCTAGACGAGGGCCCTTTGGGCCCGCTTGAGGCCAAGCCGGCCCGCATGTTTTGGGGGGTCCGTGACAAAGGACCCAGAAAAACATGCTGGTCGTGCGGGGGGTAGAGAGAAGATATAAGTAAACGGTGTAAACATTATACATTTTGATATCGAATTTTTTGTATACGTTGATTTGTTTTTGGGGTAATTATCATATTTTTTAATATAAATTTGATCAATTTAAATGATTTGTATTTTAAGAAACTAAAACTTAATTGCAATTATTTACATAACAGAAATTTGATGAGAAGAACAAAATGCTAATAAGTGTTTAAAAAATTTTTATGTTGGTGCACGGGTTAACCCCCCCCCAAAGAAGTAAGCAAAATTGGTAGCCCCCATAAACGGCTACGGAACGCACGCGACCTAGACAGAGGCAGAAGTACTCGCCCCTGCTGGAAACCAAGAACCGCCCAAGGGTTTGGGAACCCCCAAAGACACACGGGCACCAGTCTTGGAATCCGAGAGTGGACAGGGAAAACAATGTCTCTGAGATGAGGGCTCGGAAGAGTGCCCCGGCAATAAGCCTTTAACAACGGATCCCCTTTGGGGGGTAAAACAAAAACCCCAGAAGGGAGTATATTATTAAGGGGGGGGGGGAAAACGAGCCCCCAGTTTTGGGGACAAAAGGGGGTGCCTACAAATACGAAGGGGAAGGAAAGAGAGGTGGGAGAAAAAAGTGACTAGCGTGATTTGGATCAAGACTAACTAGACGATTCCCCGTTTTTTCCGATGCCCTTTTGGCCCGCAAAGCCAAAAAAAAGGGAATATTTCGTTAAATACAGTTGGTTCAATCAAACAGACGATCTTGGCCACATGACAGGGGGTTGAGGGGAAAAGGACTTAGGCCCTTTAGACGTACAGACTGGAGCCCTGGAGGGGGAAAGTCAAGGAGAGTCTAGGGGAAGCTTCGTCGTGACTCGAGGTGCGTGCTGATCGGGTGTGGAAGGCAGACCGGCGAGAGGGCTAGGTGCCTATCCGGGTGTCGAACCAAGAGAACTCGTCCAGGAGACGTCGGGCAAGGTGCCCAGGATAAGCGACATCAGTGCTCATTGGAAGCGACAGGGCTAGGTGCCTATCCGGGTGTCGAACCAAGAGAACTCGTCTAGGAGACGTCGGGCAAGGTGCCCAGGGTAAGCGACATCAGTGCTCATTGGAAGCGACAGGGCTAGGTGCCTATCCGGGTGTCGAACCAAGAGAACTCGTCCAGGAGACGTCGGGCAAGGTGCCCAGGATAAGCGACATCAGTGCTCATTGGAAGCGACAGGACTAGGTGTCCACCCGGGTGTCGAACCAAGAGACTCGTCTAGGTGACGTACGGGCAAGGTGCCCAGGATAAGCGACATCAGTGCCATTGAAGGAAGGACTAGGTGTCCGGCTTTGGGAGCTGGGGCTTCAACCAGGAGTGCTAGACACAGGAAGTGGACCGAGGCTATCGCCTTACAAGAGGTGAAGAACGAAGAACCAAGCATCACCAGCTGCTGAGGACTCCGTGACCGAGGAACGACACCATCTGTACCAGAGTCATGAGGGAAAGAATAAGCTAAGTTCTCTTAATAATAGTAATGTCAGTAATGCTAAGGGATACGAACCCACGTTCAGCTGAGTACAGTGCATGAGCTCACCGATACCAGGCGAGAGTAGGCTGATCATTTATGTCTATTGCTAATACAGAGCACCCTTCTTTTGTTGATTTATGACTCTTATTACACGGTCACCACTACCCTAAGTACTCCTCATTCCAGACTCTAGATTAGAGACGATTCAGGTCACAAGTATAATCGTTGATGTCCCCTGGAGTTCTACGCCCCCATAATAACATCTACTCCGGCATTGTAAATGAAGCCACTGGTAGGCCGAAACACCAAACAAATCGGGAAATAGAGAGAATCAAATTATTAGATAACATTATAGTGACTAAAGAAAATTCCCGCTAAAGTCAGAAGTTTTTTAACTTCTGATTTGGACTTAAGTCCATCAGTTCTTGTCTTAGGAGTTTGTAAACGGTGACTTTGGAGCCGTCCTAGCAACGAAGCACATAATAAATTTCAGAGTTGTTCTGAATCGGCCTTGTTGATTCTGGCGTTGATTCGCGGGTGTTCGCACTGTCCATACCACTGATTGCTATATTTCCTATTTAAAATATCGATCTTTGGTTGGTTATCGCTCACTCGTCGATTGCGTCGGGGCCTGCAGGGTTGACTTGGTCGCTTTGGGATTTAAAGTCCCTCACTGAAAATCATTTTATATAACTGAGTGGGGTAGACTCTAAATAAAATTTATTTATTTATTTATTTATTTAAAGATGACCCGAATAAAGTAGCTGAAACATTCTTGCAATATTTTAGTAACGTAGGGGGGAAAATGGCCCGTACTATCATGAGAAAACCCCATAAACCCTTATAGTATAAGCGTTTTCCCTATAAAACAACAACCCAATTCAATATTTCTTACTCTTACAAGCAATGAAGAGATTGGCCGATTACATTGACGGATTAAAAACAAATTCGGGACCAGGCTTTGACCTAATAACTACAAAAACAATTAAACTAATGAAACTACATTTATTAAACCACTTAAAAAATAATTAATCTTAGTCTTTCAACAGGTACGTTCCCTAATATTTTCAAAAAAGCAATTATAATTCCCGTTTACAAAAAGGGGGACAAAAGTATTACTAGCAACTACAGGCCTATATCTCTTTTAAGCAATTTAGGCAAAATTCATGAAAAATGCATCAAAAAGAGGTTGTATGACTTTTTAGAAAAAAACAAATGTCTGTCTAGTAATCAGTTCGGATTCAGAAATAATCTTAGTACTCAGGATGCAATCCACACCCTCACGCAATCCATAACTAGCAATCTAGATAAAAACAAAAAATCTATATAGCAAAGGCTTTCGTTTACAGTTTCACACACTAAACTACTTAAAACACTAGAGCCAAAATGGCATAAGAGGGGTAGCCTTAAGGTTAATTACCAACTACCTCAAAGATAGAGAACAATATGTGCGGATAGGAAACAACCTCAGTAGTTCCAGAATAATTGAATATGGTGTTCCACAAGGAACAGTATTAGGGCCACTACTATTTTCTATCTTTATAAATGATTTATGCAATGCCAAACTAGAATGTAAAATTGTAACATTTGCGGATGACACGGTACTTATTTTTTCAAGTAACAGTTGGGCTCAAACTCGTAAAATTGCCGAGGAACAGACTAAAAAAATAAAACTGTGGCTAGACAACAATCTACTTACATTAAACGAGGACAAAACATATTATATTGCCTTCTCTGCCACTAAAGCTGACCTGCCAACAATAACTATGCCCCTCAAGATCCATTCAACAAACTGTCTCTTAAACTCAAATGAGTGCCCATGCACTGAAATAAAGAACGTGCCAGAAATCCAATATCTCGGTGTGACAATTGATCAACATATGAAATGGAACTGTCACATAAAACAACATAAAAAGAAGTTGCGGAACCACTCTCTACAAATTTTACACAATCAGGAACTTCCTTAAATATCCACATTAAAAACTATCTATTATGCCTTGGTACAATCTATAATTCAATATGGGATTTTAGCATGGGGTGGAACTTATTACAAACATCTTGAAACACTAATAATAATGCAAAAAAACATATCCTGAAGATAATTACTAAAAAGCACAGACTTCATCCGTCTTTGTTAGTCTACAAAGAAAGTGGGATCCTTAGCGTTCGAAAATTATATGTACAAGTTCTCCTAACACATGTACATAAAAATATAAACCAGTTTAACAAAATTAGCAAGGACAATAACAATAAATCTATTACTAGGAATCAAACCAAGGGTAACCTTGTAGTGCCTAGACCCAAAAAAACGCTGACCCAAAAGCAAGCAATGTTTCTGGACCAAAGATTTACAACGTTGTTCCAATTGAAATTAGAAAACGGAAGACAGTAAACTCATTTAAATACTTTGTAAAAAAATGGATACTAGATATGCCCATAGATAAAATTGAAGCATTAGTCAATGCCAATAAATGATTAAAAAATATGATCCCAGTTCATTGTATAAGGAGAGGGAAAATATAGGGAGTGTGCCCTATAGATAACGATATTATGTGTGTTAGATTTGATGTCGTTTAATAGTTTATTTTATAGATTCATTTATGTGAATTTATTAAATATATTTTAATCAAATCTATAAACAGAGATTTGTTTTGTTTTGTTTGTATAACTACACCATATTAATTATATTATTAAATATTTAATTTTTATTAATGATTTAAAAAAAATAATATTGAAATGAATTGTCACTTAGCCAGTAATTAAATGAGGTAAATTAAATAAAATAAATTAGTAATACAACTATGTCATCAAGAATGTAAAGAAAGGTAACAGAGCGTAACATTTTTTTTTGTATTTATATCTTTATCGTAGTTTTTAGTTTTTAGTACCTAGCCTTTAATTTTTAAGTCTAGCTTTATACAAGACATCAAAATGACACTGCAATAAGGCAGCCACGAACAAGTTTCCCGACTTATGTGGTTGTTTTAAATAAGCTTAAATACGATAAAATGAATGTAATCAATTATCATGTCCTTGTCTTGTCAATAAATAAATAAAATAAATAATAAATTAACATCCATGCTTAAGGGGTGACATCCGCTAAACTTGACAATATTCTGAAAATCAAGAAAATAAAGATATTTTTGTGTTAAAGGAAGGTGGCCTTAACCCAGTAGAACCATAAAATAATGTTATGCAAATTCCCTATTGTTTAAATGAAAAAAAATTATGCAAATTATTTGCCAATCTTTGCAAGGATGCAGTCACAGGGCAAAGTGGATTGCGAAAATGAAGAAGCATGGCATTTCATTTAGATATCGTTGTTTTTTGATTGTGTAAGGTTTGGCTGTTTTTTAGAAGAATTTGTTATGTGAGGGATCTCATTGCTTTTTAAAGTTTCATTACAAAATTATTTGTTAAAATACAATGTATCAAAGTACGATTTAATTGCTATGGTATATAATATTGTATTTTTAAATCGTGCAATGACCCCTATGACTTTTTTACGGAACACCAACGCCGGACGTCACTTGCAAACATGTTGTGTACTTGCTTATGTCCCTGTATTGTTGTAAATATTATTGTATTTTCAAATCGTGCAATGACCCCTGTGACATTTTACAGAACACCAGCAAGCCAAGGCAAGATTGTTCAAGGCGTTTGACCTCCCAAAAGGTATTGGATACACCATAGCACACCACTGGTGTATGCTATTACAAGCGACAATTGAGCACTTACAACTTAACTGTCCATGATCTAGCAACTAATCAAGCCACATGCTACATGTGGAACGAAACAACAGGTGGTCGCGGCTCTGATGAAATTGCAACAATCATTTAAAAAGATTTGCAGGGACTTCCTGATGAATGCAAGCATGTTATTTTTTACTCTGATAATTGTGCTGGTCAAAACCACAACATAACATTGGAGGTAATGTACAAAGAAGCCATAAAATGATACCTCATTTACAAATAATTGAACGTAAATTTTTAAACCAGGCCATACACGTATGGAACGTGACTCCGATCACGCAAGGATTGAAAAAGCAAAGCCCTAAATAAGGAGATTTTTGTTCCACGTGATTGAAGTCAGATGATTAGAATGGTGCCAGCTAAAACAGGACTGCCAATGACGGTAATTGATTTTAGGAACGAGGATTTTATGGGTTGTTAAATCCTTTGTACCAGAGTCCTGGGAGTAACTCGATCGCCGCTTGAAACTGACTGACGGAACATACGTTGAATGGGCAAAAACGAGATTCATTCAGGTTAAAAGATTGATTTGATTGGATATTGCTTAACGTCTCATATTTATGCAACTAGGCTTATCGAGACGAAGGGAGGGACGTAAGGGATGACGCGGGGGGACAAGGGGTGGACAGGCCTGTGCTGGTCAGAACCAGCCACAAGCATATGGGAAGGGCAAAGGTTCCCCCACGTCGTGGTCGTGTCCGTCTATGTCATCCGTCAGTGTTGTCATTGTCGTCGCCGTCGGGGAGGTAGTCAAAGGGAAGGGGAAAGTTCCCCCCACGACGACGACCCAGAGCTCGCACATTAGTTTCAGGGAGATAAACTCCCCTAATCACGGGCCAAACCACGAGAAGGTTGCGAGTTAGAAAAAGATGGGCGGCTGATTAGTTTGTCCAAAACAATCGCCGACCGGACTTTAAAGATCTGGATATTATTCGACTTAAATAAGTTGGTCGTCGGCCTATTGTGGCAATAAGTCGAAAGTATAATGAACCACTTCCAATAACCGATGCTAAATACAAAGACTTGTAGGATCTACCCGAATTTGTTCCAAAGGAATACTATTCGTATCATAAAGGTTTACCACGAAGTAACCGTGCAGTTGTTGTGCACGCTGATCTGATTAGTGATCAAGGTGATTCTGACTGAACAATCTTTGTGGTAAAGACTTTTGTGCTGACTTCTCATCATGATTTAGCAATTAAAATTATAAACTAATAAACCAAATTAGGTATCAGAAAGATCCATCTGAAAAATATTTAATTTTCTACTATGCCATGAGGATCCATTTAAGTATTTTAATTAATTGAGCTCATCCCAATGAAATAATTTGGAAATTGTTTGCATCAACATATGTAAAAGACTCACGTGCATCTCATAGTTAGTTAGTAAGTTATTAGGGTTTAAGGGCACACAACACTAAGGTTATTAGTGCCCGTATTCTCTTTTAGAGTGATGTGCTATTTTTTAAATTCTATTATACAGCTTTGTTGATTTCGGATATTTAAAAACGTTGGTTATATTCTCAGATTCATCAGATAAAATTTCTTTTAAATTAGGTTTTAGTTTAAAATCATTCCTCTCCTCCATGTGTTGAGGACATTCTACTAAAATGTGCTTAACAGTTAAAATCTCACCACACTGCTCACATGAGGGTGGATCTTCGCCTCTTAGAAGGTATCCTTAAGTGAGATGTGTGTGTCCAATGCATTGACGAGTAAGAACAACCTCTTCGCGTCGAGAAGAGCGCCTTGAAGTTATCCAGGGTGTAACATCGTCTTTTATTTCACATAGCTTATTATTGTGCATGATATGCCATTCTTCGCACCACTTTTCTTTAAGTTTACGTTTAAAGAATGCTTTTAAATCTGGCGTTACAACTAAATAGCAATCAACTTGTGTTTTGTTACCAGCTTCTTTGGCACTTTGGTCGGCGACATCGTTTCCTAAAATACCAGAATGACCAGGCACCCAACAAAAAGCTATTGATTTTTGTTTTGCATCAAGCTTCGACAATATTAGGTGTATTTTATTAATTAATGAGTGTGTAGTGTAAATTTGGCAAATAGCCTCTAGTGAACTTAAAGAATCCGTGATCCGACATTCCAAAGATAGCAAAAAAGTTTTTAATGATGATGACGATAAAAAGTGAATGCAGTCGAGGCGCATCTTTACTTTTTTTGCCAAAATTGGAAGTGTATTGCAAAAAGACAATACTGACTTTGGAAAGCGGGACGCTAAGTATAATTGTGTCGTACGAAGCTGTTACTGATCTGCTTCAACTCAAACAAAATCAAACAAAACAAAATCTGAAAACTTCAACAAAGGACTGAAGACAAATTCATTGGTCAGCGATCAAAAAATATTCTGGACACATTTCTTGTTAAAAAACAAAGAAAAATCATGGAAGATTTCGAGAACTTTTATAAATTCATATTATATTATGTGGAAAAGTGAACCGAAATTTCAGGAAATAATACATTGCTCAAATTAATTGGCAAAGTTATAAAAAATCGAAATGATTTTTGTCTGTGGGTTCATCCAAGGAGATAGGAGGTGTTTCAGATCTGATCAGCTAGGATAATGAAATTGAGAGAGACAGACAATGGTAACAGCATGGCAAGAGGCTAATATTTTTTTTTACTTTACTAATGCGTCATTCAATATAACCTGTACACAAGGAAATATTTTATTTTCTTCTTAAATCATACTGGACATTTTCAAATGGAAATGTAGTTATTTCATATTTTGCATTAAATTTAAAGTTATATTACCACACATTTTCAAGATTTTTTTTATATTGTAGTGTTTTATTGTTATAGCCATGAATCTCGATGAAACCATGATCATGGTGGATCGAATGGATGGAGGTAGAGCACCAACAAGGTGATATACGAAATATACAGTCTGGCAGCAACGAACCTGAACTGCACCAAAGGGAGGGCAGTAGATCTTCATCCGTTCCTCCGATGTTTCAATCCACTCCGAAATTGGTGGCCCCGGGCAATATACAAGGGTGTGTTGGTAAGTTACCAACAAATGGTATGTGAAACATTCCCCACATTTCTGCATACATGTTTCATAAGTGTGGCATGGTTATTCCATTTCAAAGTGAGGTTATTTCATATTTACATCCTACATAAAGCAGGTAATAAAGTTTATTAAAATTAGCTTCATCACCATAGAGACATGTAGGTGGGTCCAATGGATTTTGGCATGGGTTGGGGCAATAAATAGAAATAACAGCAATTAACATATATCCTAGACCATGACCCTACCATTTAGGTACGTAAGTAGCTGGTTTCCATAAATGTAGCAAATTGCGCTGCGCCGGTGCCAATTAACATATTCCATTTCAAAGTGAGGTTACTTCAAATCCTACATAAAGCGGGTCCTAAAGTTTATAAAAATTATATTATAGCACCATAGAGACATGTAGGTGGGTCCAATGGATTTTGGCATGGGTTAGGGCAATAAATAAAAATAACAGCAATTTACATATATCCTAGACCATGACCCTACCATTTAGGTACGTACGTAGCTGGTTTCCATAAATGTAGCAAATTGCGCTGCGCCGGTGAATATCAGCCTGTGCACCGTCAAGGGAGAGTATATGACACAGCGCAAAGAGAACAAGGTGAAGACCAGGAGCGCGTACAACGTCACACAGCACGAGGTAAGATATCTGTTACACTGTATTTTGTAGGCAATAACAGTGAGGGCATGCATACCAGTAGTATTAGGATTTAAGGGCACACAACACTAGGGTTGCAAATTAAAATATTGTCAGGGTTGGAGCTGCCTACCGACTCCATATCGATAAATTCGGATATATAAAATCATTTGCATACTAACGTATTAGAGGATAGCTCATTTCCATATCAACTTAGGGATAGCTCATTTGCATACTAACGTATTAGAGGGTTGCTCATTTCCATATCAACTTAGTGATTACTCTTCTGCATTTCAACCGTTTGATTGAATATTAATATTGATTAATAATAATCAATCACCAATGAGTATATGGGCCTAGAGACCGAGTTACAGGTGTAGATGCCTTCAAGGTTATAGAATCTGGGAGAAGCTTGTTCGACGAGGGAATAGGCAGTCAGGCGTACTGTGTAGGAGTAGATAATTGGTCTTCACAGTGACAGGTGAAAGGAACAGAAATCACAACCCCGCCATCCGTCTCGAATTTTAGCTAGAAAAGTCTTGAGGTGGACGTCCAAAATGCCATGTCGACGAGACACATTAGTGTGCATGGGCAAACATCAAGTTAAATACCCAATCTAAACTCAGTTCTTGGTACAGTGAAGTGTCGCAGTAACAACAAAACTAGTCTGGTCCAGATAGGGGGGTAACTTGGCTTCAGGCCAGAAGGTCCTAAGTCCACTTTATAAAAGCATTGAGAGAAAATATCAAGTTGCACAGCACAGAGTAGATAGTCGTTGGATTCGAAGAAAACTAGATACGTCACAAGAGTGGGAGTAAAAACAGTGAGAAGTTGCAGCGCCATGCGCTTGCAACAAGATAGTTGGGTTGAAGCAAGTTAGAGTGTGGTGGTCTTCGTGGAGTGTTAGGGTGGACGTGTGGTGGCCTATCGGGCGTGTGGACAGTTCCTAAGTAGGGGGCAACCAGGCCTGTCATATAAGCAGGATGGAGTCGGTAGCATAATTTTAGGGGGCACTTATGAAAGACGGGACATAAGTTGTTTTACGTTGTGAAGGTAATAATGAAGTTTCTTGATGTATAATGAGTGAAATATCAATTTTGATTGTGTAAACATAATACGTGGGCTAATCTTGAATAGCAAGTGTGAAGAGTGTGTCAAATCTAACAAATGTAATTAATCGTAAGAAAAACAGTAAAGTTAGAGGTACTGAAGAAAATTCAATCATCTGTAATCAATCGTTCATCAACGCGTCAACCGCGAGTGGGACTATTGTCCAAAGTACGTAACGTCGTGATACCGCGAGTGGGGCCAGTTGCCTAATCGTGCGATAACCATCCGAGCTACCGCGAAGACAGCGAGTTCATCCGTTACATCGTGTTTAGAAGCAAAGCTAAACAGACAAGAATCTTAATTACCAATAAACAATCATAATATAATCCGTTACATCGTGTTTAGAGGTAAACCTAAACAGCCAAGAACCCCACAGCGAACTTCAATTAGGAGTCGAGGATTACGCCAGCGGACAGGAAGATCAACATCAAGACAACGCGTCGATAAATAGTGCGCCATAATTACAAGTTACGTGTGAATAATGATGCATATCATTATGATGGGCAATTAGTGAAAGTTAATAAACCAACAATAAAAATCAACGAACGAAAAGTACAGCGACAATAAAAATTGGATAAGAGCTACATAAGGATAAGTACATGTCTCTGACATAACAAGTAATCTTACCAATTCTGTCAAAAACCTCTAATTTTAGTAATAGTACATAAGTTAGGACAAAGAGCTCTTAGGTAGGAAACCAGCCATGTTTTAATGTATCACCATAACCAAACGCAAAAATATTAACTTTGAGGTTTCAAACGTAAACAACATACTATCATTTTAAATAGCAACCTTACAATATCCCACAGTAGCTACCAATTAGCCTGTAGGTATAGATGCTGACAAGGAGCCTAGCCGTCGGCAGTGACAACGGGAGGACTGAGATACAGCAGAGAAAGAGGTAAATAAAGGTGATAAAGGATCTTACAAACCTTGTTTATGTAAATATTCCTGATGACCTAATTGTCGGTTAGATAATTAATTAAGAGAATTAATTACAGTATAAAATTGAAGCTTAGGGCTCCTGTGTGAAACGATTGAGCTAGTTAAAATATTTTATGTAAAATTTGTGCAGCGAGTACCAAAGCCGGGCACAGCAGGGCTCGACTGTCACAATATCAAAGGGTTGGCGGCAATTGGCCTATTGTATTACAATAACACTTGCTGTCGCTACCTATGGTTGCGCATTATCAAAAGATTTTAAATTTTCGCGGGAGAAACGACCGAACACGAATCTTCATTCATAAATTAATGTTTTCAATCTGCAAAGTCAAAAGTCACCGGTGGTGATAACTGAAATTAAGCACTTGGGAAAAGAAATAGTGCCGAGGCTGGCCTTTCCTTATCTTGGTCAAATTATCAGCTCGCCAGCATTCCTGCTCTAACCCCCCCCCCCCCCAACGCATCGTGACCTTGACTAGACTGAACTATAAAGCAGATGCAAAGAACAGGGAGTGTTATATTCTTAATGGACTGCCACTGTTCCTCTTTAGTCTTCCGTGATTATGAAATGCTACTTCATCGGCACGTCATTGTTTATAGGACGGCATTACATCTGGGATATTACGAAAATTGATGAGCGCGTTTCTTAGGAGTTCAATAGACACCTCACTCGATTTTTTTGTGTTGCTATCCTGGTAACCCGCGAGTAATGTGGACGAGTGGACGGGTACCCGGGTCGTAAAAAAGTCGGGTTTTGTCATCCCTAATTACGTACTGAAAATGACAAAAATGAAGGTATAAACCAGTATTTATTAACTGTAAGTTTCCATTTATGTTTGTCAAACTTTCGAAGTGACTAAACTAGCCTACAACACATCGATTAAAAACGCATTTGTTCCTTTTGTTGTTTTGATTTGATTGGATATTGCTTTACGTCTCATATTTATGCAACTTGGCTAATCGAAACGAAGGGAGGGACGTAAGGGATGACGCGGGAGGACAAGGGGTGGACAGGCCTGTGCTGGTCAGAACCAGCCACAAGCATATGGGGAGGGCAGGGGTTCCCCCACGTCGTGGTCGTCTCCGTCTGTGTCATCATCCGTCCGTGTTGTCTTTGTCGTCGCCGTCGGGGAGGTAGTCAAAGGGAAGGGGTTCCCCGACGACAACCCAGAGCTCGCCATTAGTTTCAGGGAGTGAAACTCCCCTATTCACGGGCCAAACCGCGAGAAGGTGTCGAGTTGGAATTTGAAGGCGAAAATCTTCTTCGCCTAACAGAATGTCACTTCTGTTTATTCATTCCAGCAACAGCAATTATACAGTATCCACAGCGACAATGTTACGTATGTATGCATACGTGTAGGCAACCAAAGAAACGTAAAGATATTAGTTTAAAGTTAGTAGAGTTCATTATGATATTTAAAACACTTTTAGTGGAAAAAACTCTATTTTTATTATAATAAATTACAACGTTTCGGAAATGACTTCAACTTATTCCGTCTTCAGGTTTCTTGTTAAAAACAAAAAATCATTTTATCAAAAATATATCAAAACAAACAAAGACAATAGCCAAGGTGAATAAAATTAAACATTTCACACATAAGTTGACAAAAACAAGGTAGTACAAATAAAAAGGCTATTTCTTAATGTTTACTAAAGGAATCCACATTGGAGGAAAAAAGGTACTTGGCTGGCTTATACATGTGTCTTTTAATGTTATCAAAGCTGCTTCAAAGGAAAAAAGCAAAAAAGGAAATTGAAAGAAGCAGCTTTGATAACATTAAAAGACACATGTATAAGCCAGCCAAGTACCTTTTTTCCTCCAATGTGGATTCCTTTAGTAAACATTAAGAAATAGCCTTTTTATTTGTACTACCTTGTTTTTGTCAACTTATGTGTGAAATGTTTAATTTTATTCACCTTGGCTATTGTCTTTGTTTGTTTTGATATATTTTTGATAAAATGATTTTTTGTTTTTAACAAGAAACCTGAAGACGGAATAAGTTGAAGTCATTTCCGAAACGTTGTAATTTATTATAATAAAATAGAGTTTTTCCACTAAAAGTGTTTTAAATAAACGTAAAGATACACGATACTACTGCCAGTCTTGTGACTTGGGCCTCTGTTTTCCTCAGTGCTTTGAGGATTATCATACGATAAACAAGTTCTAAGACCCCCAAGTGACAGATGTCTGAAGGCCTAGTTTCTGTATGCAGGCCTGACGTGTATGCCACCTAGATATTGTATTATTTCATGTTAAGTTTAGTATGTTCCATATTCCAATTCCATATTGGAGGACAATGGGTACTAGGAGTACTCATGACATAAGATGTACACGCCATGAAACAAGCTTCCTTAAGCTTCCTTTTATTCCAATTGGATTCTTGGCATATTGCATAGGTATTCTCCCAATTAATGAAATGATAGTTTTCATATACATGTTCTGCGATTTTTGAATTATGTACTTTCCGCTGTGCTACACTGTTGTTGTGTTCTTTCACCCGAACTGCCAATGGTCGCTTAGATTCACCTATATATAAGGATCCACATTGGCACGGAATAGCAAAAATGGAGTTTTTGGAAGCCTGTGTCGGGTCAAACGGTTTTGTTTTGGTTAGAAGACTTCTTAGTGTACCAGAAGAGCCAAAAACCACTTCAATCACTCGACTTCGATTTTTAGCCAAGTGGCCGAGCCATGAAGAATTGCAAAAGACGATGCCACCCGCTTTCAGAGAAGCTTTTGGTAGCCATGTTGCTGTCATTGTCGACTGCTTCGAAATTTTTACAGAGAAACCGTCTTCTCTCTTGCCACGATCTAAAACTCACAACACAGTGAAATTCAATTGGCATTACTCCAAAAGGAAAAATTAAGTTCATTTCTAAAGCGTTGGGAGGGAGAGCAAGCGAAAAGTACATTACTGTTCTACTACTGTACAGTGGATTTCTTGACAAGCTAAATGGAGGAGACATTGTGATGGCAGACAGAGGGTTTGACATAGCCGATAGTGTGTGATTTGCATGTGCGCGGCTGTTGATTCCAACAATTATCCTCTCTCGACGTAGGAACAACTCGTAAACTTGCAAGCTTGTGCATCCATGTAGAGCGAGTAATTGGTATAGTGTGGCGTAAATATACGATATTGCAAAGTATTTTGCCTACACATTGTTTGGTTGCAAAAGAAAATCAATCTTTTACACCAATCGATAAAATTGCTTGTGTGTGTTGCTGACATACTAATGTATTACCAAGTGTTGTGATAACGATGCCATCTGATCTTGAATGGGCTACGGGTAGAACTGATTAACATGTCAATCGGAGCATAGGCCAAGGATTAGGTCTAATTATTTTGCCATAAAATTACATTTCTGTTTACAAACTTTGTACAAATATCCCTATAAGTGTGCATTGTATGCCAAGGCCTATGGGCAATCAGTGGTATGAAGTTTAATCGATTTCATTTTAGACGGATAGTTTAATTTGCCAAGGCTAACATACTGAAAGAAAACAAAGAAATGAAGACGGTCACCCATAACCTCCAAAAACGCCTGGAGAAATGTGAAGAGAGCAACACCCGACTACATAATGAATATAGAGCTACCGAAATAACCAAATGGAGCAATACTCGAAAAACTACAACCTTGAATTCCATAACATCTCCCAGGATTTAAATCTTTAAAAAATAAAAAATAAAAAACGAAATTGGTGAAATAAAAAACGAACTCCAAACCGCACTAAATGATCGAGGAGACAACAACCTACAGATCAACGACATGGAGCAGCACAGCAAAAACCACAACTTACTGCTCAATGGCATACCCATGCAAAGACAAGAAAACTGCATCGACATTGTGAAAAAGGTTACCACAGCCCTAGACTGCAAAGTAGATGCATGCGACATTGATGGATGCCATCGCCTATGGACATCCCGACAAGAAAATCGACCCCCACCCATTGTAGTGCGCTTCCTGAGGCGAGAAGATCGAAGCAAACTGCTAGAGGCACGCAAACGTAAGCAGACACTATCATGCAGGGATATTGCGATAGCCATGAACCAAGACCAGGCCATCTTCATAAGGGTCATTCTCCGTAAATGTGCCTAATTCTGTCCCCGAGCTAAAACAACGCTAAATTTGAGTTTATTTTTTATTTTTATATACCATACCAAAAGTCATTAACAAGGCTTGTCTCTGTCTACAGTTTACCAAATATAAATAGTAAATTTAGTACTTAGGGTTAAGAATAATGTAAAAAAAACATTTGGAGATTATTGCCAAAAGGTCATAGAGTAATGAGGTAAGTTTTGTTTTTGTGACATGTAAAACTAACAACGTCCGAACCCTTCCGAACTCGCGACCTCCTCCAACTAGGCAGTTTCAGGCACCCTCAGCTCCAATTGATTGATTGGATATTGCTTAACGTCTCATATTTATGCAACTTGGCTAATCGAGACGAAGGGAGATTAGATAGGATATTGCTATCTATCCTCCCTTCGTCTCGATTAGCCAAGTTGCATAAATATGGACGTAAACGATGACGCGGGGGGACAAGGGGACGACAGGCCAGTGCTGATCAGAACCAGCCACAAGCGAATGGGGAGGGCAGGGTTCCCCCACGTCGTGGACGTCTCCGTCTGTGTCATTGTCGTCGCCGTCGGGGAGGTAGTCAAAGGGAAGGGGAAAGTTCCCCGACGACGACCCAGAGCTCGCCATTAGTTTCAGGGAGAAAAACCCCCCTTCTTGTATTGGATTGGATATTGCTTTACGTCTCATATTTATGCAACTTGGCTAATCGAGAAGAAGGGAGGGACGTTAGGGATGACGTGGGGGAACAAGGGGTGGACAGGCCTGTGCTGGTCAGAACCAGCCACAAGCTTATGGGGAGGGCAGGGGTTCCCCCACGTCGTGGTCGTCTCCGTCTGTGTCATCATCCGTCTGTGTTGTCTTTGTCGTCGCCGTCGGGGAGGTAGTCAAAGGGAAGGGGTTCCCCGACGACGACCCAGAGCTCGCCATTAGTTTCAGGGAGTGAAACTCCCCTATTCACGGGCCAAACCGCGAGAAGGTGTCGAGTTTGAATTTGAAGCCCCCCCCCCCCCCTTCTTGTAATTGGGACGGTAAACGTGTCACCATAGTGCCTGACGTATCTAGACAGGCGACTTCGTATGTATGACGTATGACTCGTCGCAAATAATATTCGACACGCCGCGTCAAAAATATGTGCAGAATATGTCAAATATGTAGAAATTCGCGTCAAAAATTAAATAAGGAATATTATTGTATATAATTTAAACCCCAGCCTTATTTTCATCAAACCTTAAAACAAATGAACTCGACATTTTATTTTGAACTTTTAAGCAAGTGTTTGTACTTATTACATGGCAAGCTGTGTAGATGAAAGTGACCGAGGACTCCGCCCCAACTGCCTGCCGCTGAAAAGTGACCTTAAACTGTGTCGTCACGTCGTTTACTGTGCAAGTAAATACCACACCTGTGTTACGTTTGAGTAATTGTTGCAAAATAATAGTTCTGTAAGCGTAACCCATAAGAGGTATATATTGCTGCTGAACAGTTTTCCAATTTAGGCCAATACCAGGTAATTTACAAATTCATGTCAACGTTGTTACATAAGCAGCTATCATTATGCTTTTAGGAAGTACCTGTTCTTTATAGTAGAGTTTGTGGATGAGCAAACATTTGCAGTAGTTCCAAATGTTTGGGTTTTTGGCAAAATTTGCTACTGGCCGCCATTCAAGAGCGACATTTGGCGCAACAAAGCCGCTGCAGAAATGGTAAAGCCAGAACAGGCAACATGGGAAGAGTGTCCCATAAAGATTGTTTACCAGGCATGTAAGTATAGCCTACAGATCTATGTCATAATTCTTAAATAATAAAATACCTAGTGTTGGTTAAATGCATATGCTTAGTAACTTTTATATTCTAAGTACTGTCCCATAAGCCATATTTGTGGTTTATTTTACAAATGCACACTTCAAAAGTATACTTGTAAGAACATAAAGTAGGCTCTATTGTTCATTAAATAGTTTCAAATCTATTTGGTAGTAGGCTAGGTGCTGGTATTATATTTTGCTTAAAACACTTTTGTTCATTAAATTAGTAGCCTAAGTACAGCTATTCTTTATTCATTTATTTCACATTGATCGTGCATGGCACATATATGTTAGTGTGAAATAGTCATTGCAAGGAAAAAAACTTTTTCAAGCCAAATACATTAATTTATCATATCGGAAACGAGGTAATGTCCCCCGAACCCAAATAAAGACAAATGAAATAAATCTTAACTTAACAAAAAATTCTCATATATAAATATCACACCATAAAAAATAGCTCTAAATAACTTTCTCGTAAAAAGAATACTAGCATACTCAGCTAAAAAAATTAAAGCAAACCCCCCTGAAACCAATTCAAATTCACAGATGTGTAGTCACTTTCCCTTCCCACCTCGACGCTAATACACTAGTGCAAGGGGACATACTTGGGCCCAAGGGTCTGGTTGCGTATAACTTATACCATTTAATACATCATTTAATAACAGAAACCGAGATTATGCTCGATGCAGAGTCTTCACAAGAAATCCTATCAGTCCGCCGACTTACTAAACGGACCAAAGACGACGAAGGTCAAACAAAAGAAATCCCACTCCGGTCACCAGTGATTGTAACAATGTAGTATTTCTAAAAATGGATCGCTTCTTAGTTAGAACTAAACGTGTTATATCAGATTCAGAAGATCCAAGTAACTGTTAACCTACCCGCCTGCAAGAAATAGGTAAAACATCTCAATCTTCAGGCAGTCAAAATGAAGGTGAACCGTTTGCAAAGAAACTTTGTTCTGTTCTTGTGTTCTAAATAAGACTGAAATTTGTTTGATTAATCAAAGCCTCGTGTATCATAAAATCAGGGCAACCTTGTTGAAGTATATGTCTTTAAGTGTTTAAACTCCGTTGGTAGTTGCACTCGCCAAAGAGAAAGAACAAATCACAGTTCTCTGCATTTTCTCTGCAGCCGGTGAAATTGCTCCGTCCATGGTCGTATACAAGAGTATTCGGCAGAATAAGGACTTGGTTAAGGGTCTTCCTGATGGTTTTAATGCCGGCAAGACTGAAAATGGTTGGATGCGAAGCTAACCTTTCCTGCAGTATTTGCAAATTTTCCACGCTTAGTAAGCTAGTGGAAACGCGCATCCAACTGCCGGTAATCTTGCTCCTTGAAATGAAAATCCAATAAAACAATAATTTTAATCTATTTAAAATGTACAACCATTTTCACGAAAAACTCAAAACTACAACATTAATATTTGTATTTGAACAACGTACTATGCCAAGTAGAAACTAACTCATATTGAAAGTATTTTGTTACACTTACATAGAACCGTACGGGCAGAACCGCTCTGTCTTTTGTCACGGCTCGTCCCTTTCAGAAAGTAGTCGGCTAGCCAGCGCCTGGGTGACGGCACACAAGTATTTATTCAGGGAGTGTATGGCTGTTCTTTTGTAAATGTTATTTTTCAGTCAGTGGGCAGTGTGGCATGTGATTGCATCGCATTCAAGTTGTGTTCGTTTTGCAATTCCGGTCTTCGTTTATTTGTATATCGTTGTTTATTTATATATAATTGATTGATTGGATATTGCTTAACGTCTCATATTTATGAAACTTGGCTAATGGAGAAGAAGGGAGGGACGTAAGAGATGACGCGGGGGGACAAGGGGTGGACAGGCCTGTGCTGGTCAGAACCAGCCACAAGCGTATGGGGAGGGCAGGGGTTCCCCCACGTCGTGGTCGTCTTCGTCTGTGTCATCATCCGTCCGTGTTGTCATTGTCGTCGCCGTCGGGGAGGTAGTCAATGGGAAGGGGACAGTTCCCCGACGAAGACCCAGAGCTCGCCATAAGTTTCAGGGAGTGATTAATACTCCCCTAATCACGGGCCAAACCACGAGAAGGTTGCGAGTTGGACTTTGATGGCCATAATTAAGTTGATACTTGGCCGTGTTGATTCTCCCGTTGATCCGCGGGTGTTCGCACTGTCCATACCACTGATTGCTATAGTTCGTATAAAAAATATCGATCTTTGATTGGTTATCGCTCACTCGTCGATTGCGTCGGGGCCTACAGGGTAGGCTTAGTCGCTTTGATTTAGTGTCCCCCACTGAAAATCAGTTATATAACTGAGTGGGTAGACTCTAAATACAATTTATTTATTTTATTTATGTTATAAATATGTAATAAGCTACTAAAAACAAGGCTCATCTAATGTTGCTGTAATATTTCACAGGCTCGTCGCCATTTACTATTATTTTACGATCACGGAGGCTCTCTTCCGAGATCAACATCCTACTATAAGCATTCATCGCTCTTCATTTGCTTCGTTGAGGCCTGTTTATGTGAAGCCGTACAAAGACATCCCTCATAACGTTTGCGATTGCCGCCATCATGAAAATTTCAACCCCGTACTTGAAGCTGTGGCAAACGTACGTCCAGGATTTCCATCAAATGCTCAAGAGTTTGTATCGACAATTGTTTGCAATTCAAAAAGCTATGAATGCATGGCATCGAACTGCCCTGATTGCAAAATGTGTGCAAGTTCACTTGAAGTCCGTTTCGAGGGTGTGAACCACTACAAACACAAAGAGTTCCCTATTGTCAGCATGTATGTGTATGTAATTTGCACTGTCTTTATGTGTTGTGATATTTGTGTTCGCGTTGCGTGAGTGATACTTTAAATATGCCGAAAACACAAGTCTGCCTGACTGAAAGAGGTACCGAGTATAAAGATAACGGGTTTTATGCATCAGGGAAACTTCTGATGTGTAAGTTCTATCACTGCCGTCTACACATCAAATGAAAATACACACCAAATAAACACATTGAATCTGATAAACACTTGAAGGGTAAGGCTCGTTGATCGGAACCGGGAACATTGGAAACGAGACAGATGACTCTAGAAGAACACCTTCTGACTGCAAGGGAAGCGAAATTGTCCAAAGATTTTATTTTGCTGACAGTGGAGTCTTTCGTGAAAATAAATATCCCAATAGAGAAGTTAAATGATCCGGCCTCGCGAGAGTGAATGGCTGTTTACGTGAAGGGGGCTGGTGATCTTCCCTCTGCTAATAGATTGCGCCAGCATTATGTTCCTCTTTTAGGCGATAAGAAAAGGGCACAAATTGAAGAAGAAATGAAGGATCAAGATTTCGCAATTTTAAGCGACGAAACCACAGATAAAAGTGGTAGGTGTTTGTAACATTCTGTTCAGAACTCTTGCCGCGTCTTCAGCACAAGCTACACACCTTGCTGCGTCAGTCGTACTTGACGCAGCAAATGGTGTGAACTGTGCCAGAGCAATCGGTGTCACTCTAAATAAATACGAAATCGATTTTAACAATGTGATAGCGGCCGTGAGTGACTCTTGTCAGATACACGGGAAAAGTTCCTCTACACAAGAGGGGCTAGTAGGGGAACTCAACCAAGTGCAGTGTTGGGCCCACAAAGTCAACATGGTGGGTGATACATGGCAAGACCAGCTTGACAATCTGAACACTGAGGTAATAAAAGTGAAACACGCATTTCAGAATGCCCGGAAGAAAAAGTCAATATTTGTCTTTTGATGAACGTAGACAATGAACAATGAACTGACATGTACTTGAATACCCGTCATC